>AZIM01000054.1:63222-79809 GCA_000516915.1 Ophiophagus hannah
TAAATAAATAAAATAAAATAAATAAAATGCCTGCAAGAAAACAACCAAGCTCAGAGAGCACCAAGGAACTCTCAACGTGAAAAATCTATGAACGAAATGAGACAATTGCACAACATTGGCAGTATTTGAGAATATCTTGGTTCATAAAATGTGAATAAATAAATAAATCTGGAGTTAGAAATCGCAATAGCAATAGCACTTATATACCACTACATAGTGCTTTACAGCCCTCTCTGTTTACAGAGTCAGCTCATAGTCCTCAACAATCTGTATCCTCATTTTACTGACCTCGGAAGGATGGAAGATTAAGTGAACCTTGAGCTGGTCAGGATCAAACTCCTGGCAGTTGGTAGAATTAGCCTGAGATACTGCATTCTAACCATTATGCCACTATAGCTCATAATAATAAATAGTAAAGCAGCAATCAAATTGTTAACAGAAACAAAAACAAAGAGATATTACACATTCCCCATAGGTCAGCCTCTAAATTGGATGAGCAGCTAATAAAATAACAAGTGAAGCTCTGTGAAATACTTTGAGACAAAAAATTCTAGCTACATCTATATGAATAGGATCCGAGTATGAAAGACACTTTAAGAGTAACGTAGATAAAATGTCAAGTCACAAATGGCTACTCTGAAAAAGACACCATTTTATGTTAACAATTCTATCCTTCCTGCCTGCCTGCTTGTAATTTTAAGCAGCATCTGATGGGGGGTGTACCCAGTTTGGAATACTGCACTTTTCTGATCAGTAAAACTTACAAAAATTATCCTAGTACTGGGGGAAAAAAATCAAAAAGAGAAACCCCAAAGGTCAACCCTGGAGAAACTATCCTGTAATTAGAGATTAAAAGGTTCTTAAGTTTAGAGGAGGGAACACGACAGAATGTATGGTGTGATGAAAATGAGTGTGGAGATATTAATTGTCCTATCATTCCACAGAATCATTGTCATAGAGTAAAACTGAAGGATGAATGAATGAGGAAAGGAGTCATTCTTCACCCACCATATGATTAAACCATGAAATTTACAATCATAAAACACTGTGGTAGGTACCAACTTCTGCACTTAAAAGGAGATTAGACAAATTAATAGAGGATAGGCTACAAATGAATAATAAGTGAAATGATTATTAGATATGGTCGGTCAAGTATTAGTGGGAAGGACAACGATGAAAATGAATAGGAAAGTGCTCTTAAACTCATATCCAATTAGGGTTTCCCATCCTTATCTTGCCTAAGACAGATTGTGGATAAAGTAACCTTTTCATCTTTCTTTTCTAATGCCAGTAAGAAGCATATAGTGTTGAAGTTGGGAGGTGGAGATTAACAAATGGAGACAAAATAACATTTATTTCCCCTTCTTTTCCCTCCACTGTTCTATAATATATAGTACCAGAAGGCTGCTAACATCAAATCTGAGCATTTTCAGCAGAATGCTATATTCCTGGGCGGGTTGGGGATGGGTTATTAAAGTTATAAAAGGAAGAGCCCTCCCTAAATAGAAATTTTAAAGCCTCATATCACATATTCCCTAACCCTAATTTCTTCCAAAAGATAATATAAAACAGTATTTATCAACCTTAGCAATAGGTAGATGTCTGGACCTCAACTCCCAGATTTCCCCAGCCAGCATGTGGAGAAACACTAATATAAAATGTCAAGGTTTAAGCAAGCCGATTTCCTTTCTTCCCACTCTTCTATTTTTGTCCTCCCTAACATTTTGGATCAATCGATCACGCAGTCTGCCTGATGTCTACCTTCATTAGAACTTCGCTCATCTTTGTAGGCACAGCTGCCATCAGCCTTCTGGAAGCAGCACAGAGAGGCCAACATTGTCTTTAATATGTACAAAGTACCTAAGGATAGCTCTTCAATTAAGCTGCTGAGTGCGCAGTGCTTTTCAGTCTTGTGGCTAGTAGCAACATGCTTACAAAATATTCAGTTTCACCCAGCAGTGGGATCCTACCTGTTCCACTATGGGTTTCGTGATCGCGCGCACAGCTTTCCATACACCAGCTGAGGCCTGCAGGGCCGATCAGCTGAGAGGATAAAGAAGAGCTGATCGTTGGAGGCTTTTTTTTACTACTGGTTGGGCTGAACTGGTAGCAATTTTTGTTACCGGTTCAGCCAAACCGGGCCGAAACGGTAGCATACCAACCAATGGTTTCACCTAACAACTCTTGCATGGGGGAGTGAAACATTAAGACCACTAGAGTATGACTGTGTTAACTGTCATATACCTTCATTGGCACAAGTTGGGAACAGTAGGGTTAGGAGATGAGAGAAAAGATGCAGGAATATTATTAGAATGTAGTCAGTGGTGGTATGCTGCTGGTTCGGTCTGGTTCGGTATTAAAGTCTCTGACGATCACCTGAGAGGAGAAAGAAGAGAAAAGCGCAGGATTGGCCCTCCCACCTGCCCCTGCGCTTTTATCTTCTTTATCCTCTCAGCTGATTGGCGCTGGAGGCCTCAGCGGGTGTGTAGAAAGCTGTGCGTGCGCATTAGCTAAGCACACGCGGTCCCTGAACCAGTAGTGGAACAGGTAGGATCCCACTGCTGAATGTAATGCATTATCTACTGTTGTATTAATTCAGCACCTATTTTAGTTTGGAAATATATCAGTTAAACAAGGATTGTTCACCAGTAATAGATGATTCCTGAGTCTCTGAAAAGGGAGCTTCACAAAATGTAAAATTTACACAAGTGAATTATCCCCCTTTATAGCACTGAAGTTGCTAAGTCTTTTTTTGCAAGGCTGCTTTGGAAATGGTCTTTGGTTGGACCTGAATGTTTGCACACACACAGCGGCTTTTTTTCACTAGCAGACCCAGCATAAGTCTTGTCTATGCATGCTCTCACATGTGCACACAACTAGGGGCCACCAACAAAGCAGCTGCCTTGGCTTTCTGCAGCATGTCTACTTTAACATTTTGGGGAAGGGTCTTTTGCTTAGGTTAACATGCTCTGCAAAATCCTTTCAAAAGCTTTGCCAGTCTTTTTCCTGGCAGTATTTGGTTTCTCAGATTGCATTCATTTTGTCATTAAAAAAAAACAATTTAAGGGATGTCAGCATCTGTACAATAGATCTTTCCTGCCTTTCCCAAACCTAGCATTCTCCAGATGTGTTTACAGGAGGGCTCCAGACACATTGGGTCTTAAAAGTCATTTTCCTCTCAAAACTATCTGCAGCAAAGAGAACCAAACCTGCTGATATCACAACAGCATATTATATTAAGCATTCATTGATAGTAAAATGGCATAATTATATCCGGATGGAGAATGTGATCTGCCATGGGTAAAAAGAATAACATATTTCACGATGAAGTGAACTGACAGATGGTACAAGTTATACATATGTTCCTCAGCAGACATTATAGTTCTACAGCTTGAAGCTTTGTCGTCTAATATTAGGCCTCATCCTCAGATGACTTTGAACCAATCTGAAGATAATTCTGGATCTGATTGCGTGTCATTAATTGTTTGGAGAGCCGAATTCCCTTTTTTCTGTTCTCTAAGCTGTTTAAAACTGAAACAAAGCTGAAGACCTTTGAGAATTGTGTTCTCAGAAGTGGGAAAGACCAGCTTTGTTCTAGTTGCCACACACAAATGGGATTTAACTGTTTTCCTCTTTTCCCCTAGGGTCCCAAGGATATATTTATCATCACCAATTCTAGCTGTTAAGATTTCAGCATCCTTTGGCTTCTACCTAGTGGCCATCCTAATCTTTGCAAACCTAATTGAGTAGCCCTCAGTTTTAAAATGCAGCAAAGGACTCTAGATGCTATCAAGATTGATGATAGGAGATTAATCTCTAAGTACTCTCTGTGGCATACCTCCCCCGAACTTCTCATTAGAACAAGAATGGGGATATAGACAGACAGACACACAGCATTTTTGTTTTAAATCCATTTGGCGGGAAGTAAGTGAGGACATATTTTGCTATCCAAGAACCTATAAAAGCATTGATTGAAGGACAGTTTTTGCATTTTTATTGGTCAGCTGGAGTGACCACTGATTGGCTCCGGCAGATCTCTGTATTTTCTGTGTTCTGAATCTGCAAGAGTGAAGATGATCAAGGGCTGGCTCTAAAATGAGTTGGACACATAGGGAAGTAGAATTGGTGCCGTGTGAAAAGTAAAAGAGGTTTCAGCAATGATTCAGTCCATGAATGAACAAACGAACAAACAAAGTGGAAAGAATGAACAAACCTGGCTTTTGCCGTGAAACTTTGTATGGTTCTGTGAATAGTAAAAAAAAATTCTTCCATTTTTCAATACAGGTTTATGAATGTATTTTGAAAGTGCTCACTAGCAACAAGGTATGAATGTAGAACCAAAGTATGGTGAATTTCCACTCCAAATAAATTGGCCTCAATTATTCTTGTGCAAAAAAACCTCACCAGCATATATGCACTCAGCAACTTTCAATTAAATGCAAGCTTAATTATATTTTATATGAGATAAATTAATGTAATTACCTTCCTGGGATCCTAAGCTTAATATAAAAATCCATTTCAATTTATAGCCACCCCCCCACCCCACCCCCAGTCTGAGACATGCATTTAACACTAGAGCACTGGCTGCTTAATATTCTTTAGAAAAATCCTCCCATTTCATATATTCAAATCCAGCTTAATAGACTATGGTGCTTGAGACTCTGAATAGGTATTAAAATCAATGTTATTTCTCTAAGAGCCTTGGTGGTTAGAATGTAGTACAGCAGGCTACTTCTGCTGACTGCGGGCTGCCTGCAATTTGGCAGTTCGAATCTCAACAGGCTCAAGATTGACTCAGCGTTCCATCCTTCTGAGATGGGTAAAAGGAGGACCAAGATTGTTAGGGGTAATATGCTGACTCTGTAAACTGCTTAGAGAGGGCTGTAAAGCGCTGTGAAGCGGTATATAAGTCTAAGTACTATTGTTATTGGTAGATACCGAGCCGAGGGGTACATGAGTACCCAATGGGGATAACACTTGCTTACATTTCCCCTTCCAGCTCTGCCACAGGACATTATAAGAAATGGGATGCTATCATGCCTTTCTCCATCCAGTCTCTGGTTTCAATGAGGCAAGTGATGAGGGAAAGACTTTATATGTTCTAAGGCAACGATCCAAGGCACAGGAAGACTGTACCTATACAGACAGGGACGTATATATTTGCTATAATGGGTAATAATTCTCAATTTTCCTCCAAAACCCAGACTATGTGAAAAAAAAAAACAAGATGAAAATTAGTAAACAGTGTTGGAGAATGTGACTGGAAGATCTTTAATTCTTTCTCTATTCATTATTTTGGTCTTCTCCCTTAATCAAAAGTTTCCACACCTTTTTGCTGATACTTGTTTAGAAAGGGAAAAAGGACCCTGGCATCCCATAAAAAGAAAGCTAGTGAGTTAACAGTCATTTTTCATGGCAATTTTCATTGGTTTTTAACAGGTGAAACTACCAGTTCAGTTTGCTGAGGTGTATTTCCAACTTAGTACAATGGCTTCCGAATTAAAAATCAGTGCTTTCCTTCAATAAAACCTAGATATTGGAAAAATGGCAGGGAATGGAACAAATCTAACTCAGTAGTCAACAGGGGAGAAATGAGACCTGTGTGTATGAGAGACCAGCCCATGAACAAGAGGAAACGTATGAATGATTGGGATACACAATACAGGTTATGAATGGCATTGTGAACATGAATAATGTGCTAGAATTGTGCATAGATATGTTTATGTAAGACAGTGTATGAGAATGGATAATGGTTGCAAAAATGGTATTAGGTAACCATCTCTAGATGCCCTGAGCAAGTTTTTTTCATGGGTTCATAATTATCTGTAGAGATTTCATTTTCACATTTTCCTAAAACATTTTGCTGGTTATTGCTGGAAATGTTAATAGTGGACTTGTTGGATGTCTACTCTATGCTTTTGTATAGAATGACTTGACGTGCCTTCACAATTCTACTTTTCTCTGACACAGTGCAATTTGCATTGCAAAAGACAGTGTTGTGTTCTCTTACATGACACAAGTACTTTCACTTTACAAAATGAGAAGTAATGAAGAAAAGCGAGAACTTTCATTGGATATTGCCAAGCTTCAAAATGTTTTATTGATCCTAAAATTACAATATGGATGAATAATGCTTCTCCGGATCAATCTCCCAATTGAATGGCAAAATGAAGAAAAGGTTTTATATCTATATATCTATACATGTACTGAATTGAAATGCAGAAAGACTCTCTTCATCACGTTTTTTTTAAGGAAATCTTTTCTGGTGGTTAAATACTGTTGGTGGGATTTCATCTGCCCAATTGTTCTATGCGTCCACTGAGTTGATGTTGATAGCATCTTTCTTTTCATTTCTATATCAAAGGTTACTCCAGATTTCTCAAATTTTGCAAGCAACTATTCCTTTGCAAACCGCCTCCCCCCAGTTCTTTTGATCCCTGTATATTTGAAGTCTATGTGCTATGCCAACTGCAGAAGTCCCTCTGATGGTTCTGAAGTCCTCTGCTCTGAAATTTAAGAGTTTTATGCTAGATTTATTAAATATATTTTGCCTGGCATTTAGGGTGCAATTTTAAAAAGGAATATATTTACTTTTAGAATTAAAATGCAAAAAAAAATACCAAGTTGAATCCAAAATATGAAAATGTGTGAAAAATCAGAACCGCTAACAGGCTGGTGGTATTTTCTGATCACAACATTAAAAAAGAAAAACAAACTGAAGTTTCCTAGTCTTATTTCCTGGTTGATTATAGTGAAAATTATGATGTCTAACAGAGATGTTTAGCTTTGCTCTGAAAACATCATCTTTTACCTCAGGTTATTTTCACCTTTTTTTTGTAGGTAGTAATGTAAGAGAGGTAAAAGCTGGCCAAACACAATATTTTGTTACTTTACACATATCAGATTCAGTTTGAACAAGTATGGTAAAGCATACAAGATTTGGCACAACAATGCTGCGGGATGCCAATATTGTCAACATATCTATATTGGATCAGCCTTCCCAATATGAAATGATTTGGTTTACATCTGGAAGACACCATGTACTACTTAATGGGCCTTCTGTTTTATAGCAAAGGTTCTATAAGGCAGGGACAATATATACATTTGATACCAAAGGTGCTTTTTCAGAAGGCAACTGGATTTTCTTTGTTTTTCCTTGACGACATTTTGCTTCTCATCCAAGAAGCTTCTTTAGTTCTGACTGAATGGTGGATAATGGAAGGATTTTTTTCTCCTCGCAGTCATCTGGTTGTTAGCACTCTTACTGAGAGTCATTGAGGCCACATGGAGGTTTATCTGTGCCCTCGGGGTCATCTGAATATTGCAAATGGGTGTGGAACCTTCTTGGAACTGTGGTTGTAAACAAGAGACAGGTGGTGTTGTATCCCTTCCCCTCTGTTCTTTAGAACTGAAAAAGCTTCTTGGCTGAGAAGCAAAACATCTTCAAGACAAAAAAAAGAAAGAAAAGAAAGTCCAGTTGCCTTTTGAAAAAGCACCTTTGGGGCAACCATGACCTGGATAACAGAATCTCCATAGCCATTCAATATCAAAAATCTAAATTCTTCATCAAGGTAACTCATCTTCTGAGAATCAAGCACTTAAACCAATTCAGCTAAGTAGCTATATCTCCTCAGAACACCTAATTTATTTTATATTTGTTGATTGTAAGGATGGGCAATGAACATGCAGGTTAATGAATGCCTATCAACCCAGCTTTGAAGAATTCGCTAAAGTTTCTCTCCAACTGCATTAGGGTCTACATTTCAGTCAGCACATACATAATTTGGTTTTACTTTTATTACAAAGTGTGGATTCTACATACATTTGCAGAATACCATCACTTTGATTTCTGGTACAAAGATATGTATGTTTGCCTTACAATGATGTATGCTGTGGCCAAAGTGTGATGGAATACACATAGTCCTGAGCATAGAAACAAACACACACACACTTACTCCCTTTTATGCAGATGGTTGCAGAATGAGCAGAAAAGTTATTAGGGTTGCAGTGTTTTGCCAGTGAGTATATCAGACTGATTAAGGGGAACTCCTTATTAATCCAAGTATATGGTTCTTTTGGAAATACTTTTAATGCAAATTAAATATGGGCATCTTAGATGAATCATTCTCCTATCTCACATTATATACCTACTGTATATGCATGTATATACACACAGCCATATGGGAAAAACCTCTCTTCTAGGATGGACTTGTGGCTAAGATTCACAAATATACCACTGCAAAGTAAAATTGGGCTCCGCAGAGGAACATTTCTGCAGTTTTAATTAAAACTAATACAATTAATTATCTGAGGTCTCTTTAATCAAGTAAAAGGCCTAATAATTATAGTTAGAAAATCTGGTTAGTGCATCCATTAATATATTTGACTGGAAAAAATGCTAAATTGTCTAGAGATATACAAAGTTCTGTCTTTGCACACAATTGGTGAAGATGGGAAAATTCAGCAGATCACCAGATGAGCTCACTGCTATGATGTAGTTAGAAATTCTTGATGACTGTCACAGATCAATTGTTTTACACTACAGTTGCAGTTACCGTCACTTAGAAAACATGATTGTGTCACTCAGCCATGAAATGCACATTAAGGCTGCCGAATTATGCACACTTAACTGGAAGTGCTCACTGGTTTAAGAGTGTGATCTTAAATGTTTACTTGGATAAAAAAATCATTTACATAAGTTTCCCTTGCAAGTAAACATGGTTAATTTAAGATACTTGACTGTCCTCATAACAACATTTTATCTCTTTTCCTTTTTCGCAGTCTGACATTAGTCTATTTTCAGTTTAATCACACAATGTTTTTCACATATACTAACATTATTGCTTAATGAACAGTGTTGATTTCCAAAAGCTGCTAAAAAAAAGACTAACAGATGTTTTAATATTTCGGAACCATCTCTCTGCATTCATAAATATCTCATTGAAAAATGATTAAATACATCTCTCTACAAGCGCTGATCACATTTGTGCCTCGTTTTTATTTCTGAAATTGGACAAGTCATTCAGAGATATAACTGTCGTCCCCCCATTTTCTTTATTACATCTCTGTCCATATAAAAATGTATGCAGCTTTTGATAAATGACTAAACAGTCAGCTTAGAAAAGCGATCATGTTGCCTACTATGACTGAAATAATTAAGATATAGTACCTTAAATAACAATTTCTTTTCTGTTTGGTCAAGTTAATGATTAGGCATGAGTAGAGCCTGTTGCATTAAATGCATGAAATGAACAGTTGAGATGAAAGACATGCATAGTTGCAACAAACTTCCAGCGGCTTTGCAGACACAGTCCCTACCTTAACTCAAAACTTGTCTTCTGCTAACAACCGAAAACACAAGTAATTAGGAATATGTACTGTCTGGAACTCCTTATCCAGCACTTCTTGTTCTACAAACAAACTCTGCTGGTTTTTATAACAATGAATGTGCAACATGTAGACATTATTGGTGTTTATTAGGGCTGTACAAAGTGTTTTAAAGATTTGCACATTAGTCCAAATGAAGAACCTCTCTTAGAATGATTAAAACAGCTGTTGGAAGTTGCCTTGTGTTCATAAACACGCTACCATTTCATTTTGGTGGCCTTGGAAGAAATGGGGATACTGATGTATAGATTACTATTATTATTTATTGATTTGTTTGCTGCCCATGTCACCACAAGTACAGATGTAATCAGTCCCCAAATTTTGGTCATTTGCTTCAACTTTTAATGTATGTAATTTGGATTTATGCTTTTATCTATTGCTTTTAATGCTTTTATCTATTGACACGTGCACTACAATGACTATAGCAACATGCCAGAACAGTTTCCTTGCTTGCTGGTCTTGTCTTCAAATACATTGTGATCGTGATAAATAGTCCCAATTCTAACACAAACGGCTAAAGCATCAATGATATTGTAGCTTTTCACACATCTCAACCACTGTTTTAAATTCAGTGGTTTGCAGATATGCACCAGCGACAACTCCAAACGTGTTTCTACCATCCTGCACTGGGACTCTTATATTTTACCATTAAGGCTTTGATAGAGCTGTAAATTCACCTTTCTTTTACTATGTCAATGGAGTGATGTGGTTCCAATCATTTTGGTACAAGTAAAGGCTGAACAAATTGCCTACTTGAAAATTTAAATCTATGATTTGTCAGTGATTCCAAAATAAATTTAAATAAATGTCAGCAAAGCGCTATGAAGATGAGGCATTTCCAGGAACTTCAATGATGAAACTTACTTTAGAATATCGCTAGATTTCTAGACTACCCATTCTTTTTTCCCTGAGCATGGATCTTTGGAATTTTAAAATAATTAAATCTGATCCCTAAAGTAGCCAGCCTATAAAGGATCTGACAAAATGTAAAGGAAAGGGAAGCATGATTTCTTTTATTATATGGCTAGTTTTTATTTAACTATATTACTAAAATGGGAAAATCTGCTTTTTATTTACATTTTAAAAAACCCATTTTTGTTGCTTTGGTGGGTAGGGGTTATATTTAAATTTTGTTGAATTGCTCCTAGGATGTTCAAAGAAAGCTGTGCAGTTCAGCAATTTTAAAACACATACGTAGCCTTCCTGTCTTTCTTCTCTGAACTGAAATTTCAGTAGTAAATGGAATCTTTATGTACAAAAGGAGTCTTTATGCACAAAGGACATGCCATACTAATTTCGAGATTGCAATTTCTGAAGGGAATCAATTTTGTTCTGGTGTTAAAATTCAAAATCACAAATATTGCACAATCGACACCAGAATATGTTGAGGAATGTTTATGATCAGCTGCTCTTCATTTTTCATTTGGTAAAAGAAATGTCTCAGTAGATTGTATCTGTGATTTATCACTTACTCTAGTGAAGGAATGAATGTAAGTAGCTTCAGCCTGGGACACCTGGAATTATAATGGCTAGGTCCCAAACAATAAACAGAACCTATCAAGATCTTTAATAGAGAGTTATTTATAAAATATAAGGTTCTTAAGATTATTTAGTGAACTCTCCTCAAATACTGCATGCATTTGCAAATATAGCAATAGATAAAAATGGAAACAAATGGCATGAAATAAACCTGTGCAAATTATGAGCCATAATATTGAATTTAGTCTACAGAAAGTTTGACAAGCCTTATTTTTGTTATTCTACATGTTAAGGAATTACGTCTAGTATCATTTGTTCTGGTCTATGGGTCTTTTCCAACCTGCCATCTGAAATTTTGCTGTAAGATTGAGGACAAGGGTTGGAGGTGTGACATGCTTTGCAATAGTTGCTTGCAATAAGCTAAAGTTAACAATTGATCCAAAGCAAAGAACATGAAGAAAAAATATAGCCTGGGTGGGTGGGGAGGTTATACAAAGCAAAATTTCCTATTATTTCCTGTGCATAATAATAATAATAATAATAATTATATATATATACTCCCAATCTCTCTCTCTAGAATTGTCCTATTATTTCTTGTGCTTAAGAATATATATATTCTTAATATATGTAATATGTGTATTTGTGTATGTATGTATGCATGTATGTATATAGATAGAGGGAGGGAGGGAGGGAGAATGTGTGTGTGTGTATATATAGCCTGATGCATTAACTGCTACAACAAACTGACTCTCTAAAAATAATATAGTGATCTCTGATACGATAAAATAGGCTACTGAGAAAGACTGTATACCCTATTCTATCTTGGTAGCATGTGAGAAAGGTTATTCTTATTCAAGCTAACCAAACAAGCCTAATATAAAGGCTAAAACTAAGACTAATTAAATATTCGGGGCAGTTTCTTCTCAATAGCATCATTAACTTCCAGCAAATGTTCTATATGCATTGTGCAGGCCACAAAGAGACACAGGCATAAGTCTGTTGTAAACTAAATTATCCTTCATTCTTTACCAAAATTAGAGAGGAATGGCATTTAATAAATTTATTTTAAAAAGTATTTCCATTGCATTTGGGTCTATAGGCTCATTTCATTGCTGAAGCAAACCTGCTCTGCATTCATTCCTTTATTATCTAAATATGAGAAAATTTTGCTGCTTTTGTTGTATTAAAATTTAGTTCAAACAATAAACTAAGATGATAGGCACACAACAATTACTTTTCTCTCCCATACCAAAATTTTAAAGTCATTTTTGCTCATGCTGCTATGCATAAATATTTCACTGTCAACAAGATTGGGTAGCTTTTAACTAAAACTCAAAACCTATGAGAACAGAGACAACAATGGGGTTAAGAGCAACATTCTTCTAATGTACCATCCTTAAGTTTCTGGGAAAACTTTTCTGACTTTGAATAAGTTCTCCAGAACCTCCAAGTCAGAGGATTCAGTGCTTCAAAACAATGGGCTTCTAATCAATTTTACCTAAGGCACTATATTTCAAGCCTCCGTTTGATCTAAAATAAGCTCTCTTTTATGTATCATTGAAAAAAATTGGAGTGGATTTTTCAAAGCTTGCTTAATAGGTCCCTAAAGCTCATACTTACTAAACACTTTTCTATGAAGTTTGGATTTAGTTTTCATAAATATGACATGAATTGCTAAACATCTGCCTGGATTGTGCCATTTCACTTGGCATATAATTAGCCACTATCACCAACAGAGTGACACATTCCTTGGTTCCCATCATGCCTTCCCTAGGTTTCTGCTGTAAAACAAGCTGAATGGGGGAGGGGGGGATGAAAAGAAAGCTAGCATGCCGCAAAGCACCATCCTCAAATACAAGATGTATCTCCATCCTATTTCTAGGCCCCCACATAAACCACAGATACATTTACAAAAAAATAGTAGGAGCCTAGTTTGGTAAATAGTGTTCTGTGGTTCACCACTACTCCAACTCAGCCAGTTAATCAAAGTCCTCAACACCGCCTCTCAGATTCCCATCAGTCAAAATTTTTGAGATCCGTGTCCTAACCATTCTCCTGAAGCATGGGTTTGAATGAGCTAGGATAAGGTGCAAGAACAACCTTATTTCCTTCTGTTCTGCTGACAGGGTCTGTTTTGAAGTTCTCCTTTTTCTCTTCTGTTTTTCATCTTATTTTGATCACATAAGTTGAAATACCAGCCCCCCAAAAAATGGATTTGGGGAAGTCTGCACAACTATGAAAAGTCGTTGCTAGATTGGACAAAGGGTTAATACAGCCTTGTCATGAAACAGAAGGCTAGGAAAACCCTAAGAGATTGTAACAAACGATTTGCCTGTTTTAATCTACCTATAGGTAGGTACTCTACCTAGCTTTATCTTTACCTACCTATATACACTCAGGCATTTCTAGCAATTAAATAACATTCAGATTCCGAACAGCTCATCCTAAACTAAATTGTTCTTGGGTTATTGGAAGAATATCTACTTGAAAAGTGCCCCAAGGTGCCAAAAGAAAAATTATCTACTTGTATATAGAAAATCAGCATGGCAAAGGAAAGGCTAGGTGGAATTTGTTTTTCCAGCATTATATTTAGTATGCACAGGAGTTTTGAGGAAGATATATCAGCACATCAATGAAGTATGCACTGTGGCTCCTAACTACAATCTAAAATGGTACAGCTCAGGAACAATTTTACTTATGCAGTGTTGTCTAGACTGTATCTCATTCTACTGAACCATAAATACAGTATTGTAGATTAGTTTGAGTTAAAAAAGGAGGGGTTTTTTTGAATTGAGGTTTTACTCAGATATTTTGAAAATTTAGCCACTGGCACCATTTTCTTCTTGGCCATATATACACACTCAAAGTTCTTCCTGAGTTGATGTTGTAGGGGTGTAATTCACTAAAAACATCTTTTCTGAAATACCAAATGAAATGAATGGGAGACGTGCTACAATATTGCCATTCTGTTCCGTAATTTATGTTCATGTCATGAGCTATGAGCCAGAGACATTCCTTACAAATAGGGCTTAAAGTCTGAACTCAAGGCAGAATTCATAATGATTTAGAAAAAAGATATATATATATATATAAAATGATGTGTACTGATTTCAAGTAGATCTTATACTTAAGTGAGTGTTGTGCTTATTCTCTGCAAAGGAGGATAATCTTATTTAATAATAGCTACAGTCCTCTAAAAATTTGTATTTATTTAGCAAAGTAGACTAAACGCTCTTGATTCAGCTAAGATAAGGTTTTTAATATTTTTTAAGATATAGGTTTAAATTTGTTTTTAAGTGTTCTAAGGCATTCTGCATTTTAAGTTATATAAAGTGTGCAAGTTAAAACAATTTCAGATAACAAAATACTGCAGAGATTTCACTGCTGTTGATTTTTTTAATTTAAGGCTGAACATTTATTTTGTTCAACTCCTTAATTAAAAAAATAATCTGTACATTGCAAAAACAGGACAAAATTATTGTCCTTTAATGTTCCCTATTGGTAATGTGTGCATTCCATAACAGGTTCCAATATGAATTCTTATTATCATTATAAGTTCCTTCAATATACATAGCAGTTTACAAAATAATATAATGTTCTAAGGACATTAATGAATAGCCAGGCTTCTAAATGAGGTTAGTATACTGGGTTAAAAAGATGGATATAAGTACCTTTCTTTAATTCTTCTATACAATAACTTTTTATGCTGGTATTCTAATGGAATTTAATTTCCCAACAGTAAAGTATACATAATGCAGGCAATTTTTGATCAGATCTCACAATGTTTCTTCTATTTTAAACAAGTATATAATTTGAGATGGGATCAGTATTTGATTGGAACATGATGTTGTGTGCATGTTCTACCACTTCCTCTCAAATTTCTCTAAAATTTTCTCCATCTGATTTTAATTCACATATAGGGAAAAATAATAATTCCCCTCCCCCCATAAGACTGCCTACCAGTTCCAGGATAAGATCAAGAAGGGATAAAAGGAAGAAGGGAACAGGGAGGAAAGAAAGGAAGGAAGGACATATTCCCATCCTACAGCACTATTTTTCCAAATAAATTTGAAGCCCTCGGTACTTATTAAATGAAGAATAAAAAGAAACAAAGAGAGATATGATTTCAGATATAGCGGTTTTTTGGTTCAACAATTAAAGGAATCTAGATGAAAAGGGTTTTTTTTTTAAAATTATTACTATTTTCAGCCTTCACCTGTTGAGTCTTTCCATTTAAATGGACATAATATTACTTCTAAAATACATTTCAAATGAGTGGGCAACTGTATTGAAAACTGTAACCATTGATAAAGGCTGCCTGACATCTGTGAATTGTGTGTGTGTGTGCGCGCAATCTTCAAGCTTCTCAAACTGACCAGTTGGTAACGCTATAAATAAACTACTTGTACAAATGACTGGCTGTACTTTTAGAAAGTAGAATTAAACCTTTAAAATAAAAGTAAAATAAATATAAGCCCTGCTTTGCATTAAAAACACGAATCAGTTTACAAAAGGAATGTATGAGATATCTGGACTTTCTTCAATTTGATACAGCATTTCTGTTTTAGTTAAGGAATTGGTTTTCTTAATTTTACATTGCAATGACTTTACCAAACATTTTCACTATAGACTTTTTGAAAGCTCTTACAGTAAGAAATTATCAACAAAAAGCAGGCACATTAGTGTACAAAAATGTTGCTGTTGATTTTTTTCTTCTTCTTTTGAAAGTGCAGATTTATGTGCATCTTACAAGACCAACTATGGTTTTAACTCTCACTAAGATTTAAACTTAACATAACATCTCCCAGGAATATTGTAAACTTAAGAGGCTTTGTTCAAAATTCCTTTCAACTCTCTGAAATAACACTTTGAGAGATTCATGCGTGCTTTTTCTCTCTCTCTCTTGCTGGCTGGTTCTCTGAACTTAACTCTTTTGCACTTTTAAAGCTGAGGTTAACATGAAGATTCATTTGATGCTGGGAAGGGTGAGGAAGCCAGGCAGGCTGAACCTTTTGGTGATTTCAATCCAAGCCAAATGAGAGAACTGTGAGAACCAATCCTGAAATGTCCACCATTTGATCAATACTGAAGAGATAAAAGACGGTAAGGGTAAAAATTAAAAAGATATTAAAAGCATCATCCCGAGATTGCCCCAATTACCTTTATCAGTGAAAATGCACTTTGCTGAACCCTTTAACAGGTAGCTATGTTTTTCTTTTTGTTTTAGTGCTAGAACCAAAAGTACCGTAGCAGAGAAAGAGAGAAATCTTGACAGGATATATTGGAGAAAACTCCAACAGGTTGCAAAACACTGGCAACTTTCTAAAACTCTGTTCAAGACTTCTCCAACCAGAGGTGAAGAGAAAAATATGCCTGATTCTTCAGGGGGGGAAAAGGAAGGCAAAGCTGTTTGGACCAACCAGTTACCACTTGCCATCAAAAGCAGGACCAACACTACACACCAGCCTGGTCTCATTTCTAGGCATTTATTGGGGTTCTACCTTGGTTTTCTATTTTTTATTTTGGCAGCTTCTGGGTTAAGAGTCCTGGCAAACAGCGGGGGGGGGGCGGGTTGGCCTCACCTTGTGCTACTGGTCCTGCCCATTAAACCTCTGTGCTTTGCCCCCTTCGTCCCAAGTTCACCTTCTGCCCCTCTCAGTCCAGTAGGCTGACGGGCAGGGCGGGAGGTCTCCAAGGGGGCCTGGCCGGGGCCTAGACGCG
>AZIM01000054.1:532855-551656 GCA_000516915.1 Ophiophagus hannah
CCAACCCCAAGATCATTTTGCCACTGTTCCAAGATGAAAATAAGGTCAAGCGTGTTGCCACCCTCGTGAGTAGGGCCCTGTACTATTTGGGTCAGGCCGATTGCAGCCATGGACACCATGAACTCCTGGGCCAATCCCAAGGCCACCCCCAGGGAGGACTTTGTGGGATGACCATCAGAACATCCCAGAAGAAACAAATGAGAAGGGACTTCCATAGTGTTGCCTGAACTACATGTAATTCTATAAAGTTACTGGGAGTCAAGTTTATTTTGAAGGAGATCTTTCTCTTATGTGAAAATGTTACATTTCATATGTTTTTAAAAGGAGAAAAGAGACTTCCTTTTTCGTTTTCCCCAACATAGTACCTTACTATATTCTGAAATAAAGCTAAGGCAACCTGCTAAGGTAGATAAGATTCAGCTGAAATTATGTAATTATGTAACTGTGAATGGTGTGTAGCTGCTCACTGACTATCTGTATGTGGTATGATATAGTGATTAAAATGGAAAGATTTGTAGGTGTATCCATAATTAAATTTGGCAGTTTGATGCACACAGTGTTCTGTAGTAATGAACCTTTAAGGTTTTTAAACATTTTTTTATTCTGCTTTTTATTATTTTTATGAATAACTCAAGATGGTGAACTTAATATTCCCTGCTCCTCCTCTTTTCTCCACAACAATAAGCCTGTGAGGTGAATTGGGCTGAGAGAAAGGGCCTGACCCAAAGTCACTCACAGTTTCCTGGTTTCTAGTCTGGTGCCTTAATCACTAGATCAAAACTACTCTCCATATGACATAAGTATTAAAGGATTATAGATAGAGTGTGTGTGTGTGTGTGTGAGCATGCACACACACATATGCACGCGCACACACACACACACACACAGAATAAATTCTTGCTTTAATGACCTAATTGGGCAAGAGGTATCTTTTAAGCTGAATGTCCACTAAGTGTCATTATTTCTTCATTATTGTCTGAAATTCAGAGCAAAGTGAGATCCATTATTTGTCTTTGAATTCTAAAAGTCTCTCTACCAGGATTCAACTTTAGGTTTCCTTTTTGAACTGAATTTGAATAAAAAGACTGCAATATTCTATTATAGAATGGTTGACTAGGGTATGTCATATAGATCCTGGATTCTTTCTGATTCTTTAATTCACTAGAAGTAGTTGAACTTAAAAGGCAAAATGGTGCTTAAGAGTCCACTTGAAGCATCAATCTGCAAACAAGCCTTTTTCTAGGGTCACGCTAGAACTGGAAACAGCAATCCCAGTCACAACTACTTTAAAGAATTGCAAAATGTTGCTGCATATAGATGTTTAATATAAACTTCATGATAAAAAATATGAAATATTCATTGCAGTGACACAACATCCTTTTTGTTGTTCCTTGATTTCTTACCTCTTCTATAGTTACCTTTTTATGCTGTGAGCATGCTTTCTCTGTGAAGTGCTATTGTACCTTTCAATCCAAAGCTTTTCACAGTTCTAATAGATATGTTAATCTCATGAAATCGGCAATGAATATTCCATAGAGGCAATACTATTTTGTACTGCAAACATTTTTTAAATAGTTAAAAGCTTTGGTATTTTCCAGGATGTTTTATCAGAGAAACACTTAACAGAACGGAATGGAATGGAACAGAATCCTTCGCTATTGTTATGCAAATGGCTCGCCTCAAAACCTATCACTTCTCTGAAATTGTATTGCTGAGTTGAGGAGATTGTTTATGTCTAGGTTTTATAACATTCTGGAATTGTCAGTGGCTGCTTTCATACACAATAAACGTTTGTTTATTTCTGTAAAAACACTCTATAGACCAGACAGGAGAAGATAACCCATTTTGAATAATCTCTGTTCATCACTAAAAAAAAACTTTTTTTCTAAATAAAAAGGGGGAAATGTTTTTGTATTCTTTCCCATGAGGAAATACAATATAGTTTTCACCCCAAGCCATCTGTAAATGACTAACTGTATCCTTCTGTTTAAAATAAACAGATGTTAAATTTTTTGCTGAACAACTGGAGAAATATCACAGACAACACAAAGAAGCTTTGGCAATAAAACAAAAGAGATCATTAGGTTTGTTCCTCATAGATGCTAAAAAGTTGAAAGACAAACTAATTCCATCACCAAAGCGCTGTTTGGAGGTAAATCTACATTGCCCTTTAACTTCATTTTTAATGTTCCCATACCAGATTAGAAATGAAATGGGGCCAATATAAAAACAAGAAAGTTTCTGCATACTAAAGGGATTTTCCAGAAAAATGTGTGTGTGAGAGAGACAATGTAACTGCAAAGATATATGGATTATTGGTTGATAGATTACTGATTTATATCCCAACTTTTCTTTGAAAGCTAATAGAAATGTCCCCTCATTTAGTCCCTACAATAACCTTGGGTTAAGGTTGGGTTAAGACACTGTCTCAAAATTGTGCACTGAACTCTGTGGAAATGCTTGGAAAGAAAATGCTATGGAGCAGAGTCAGGTCCTGTTATACAGTCTCATATGGTGGCTTGGGCATTCCTCCTTCCAGAATAACTGAAATTTTAAAGATCTCATACCTTGCTGCAATTTCATGACATTTTTGTATTCTTGAACAAAATCCTGAAAAAATGTTCTATCTCAAATGTCCTTTGAGGTCTTACAAAATTTTGAAATCAAACACAATTTTAGTTATTTGTAATAATTTAAAAACAATGTTTGGGAAATCAGGGATGCACCTTGGGGTGTGGGAGGTATTGACTTCTATTTCCAATAACTAGAAGACATTTTCCAAAACTCTGTTGTCAATTTAATGCATTATGAACTGAAATTTTATTTATTTTGTTTATTTATATCATGCTTTTATTATTTTTACAAACACCTTAAGCTAATGAATCTATCGAACACACCTTCCTTCTCCCATTTTACCCACAACAACCCTATGAGGTGGGTTGAGCTGAAAGTCACCTATGTCCATTTAATCATGACATGACATTTACTCATTATAAGCTACATAGTCTTGACTAAAGAATACTTTGATGTTAAGTAAATTCTTATCTAAATGTAACTTTTCCTTTTATAATTTTACTAATGCTTTTAATGTTTTCTTTTGCATTTAGGTTATTAATGAGATGCTTCCTGTCATTGCAAAGAAAAAAGTGAACACCATTCTCGCTGAGGCAAATGATGCTAAATTTAAACTTGAGTTTCTGCCAAGTACAACTACTGAATATGTGGTTACTTTGACATTCCTTGATGAAATACAAGATAGGGTAAGTTCACCATACTGTTTTGATTAAGTAGCATGAGTTAACAAGTTTCATTTTGCTGCCATTGCCAGATGTGTTTTGCTTGCTTTTAAATACTCTATCTATCAACAGTTAATGAAACCCATATAAACTATTCAGTTTCTCATAAGAAATCAAATAGATCCTTTTGATCCAAATAATAATTGTGTTCTCCTATATTTGCCTTCCTGGGAGATACAATATAATGTGCATATCTAAATCTAGTCTTGCAGTACATCCTAGCTGAAATAAATTGGGCATGAAAGCTATGTATCACAACTGGTTGTGTGGCCTGTCAAAGAGTAATTTTCCTTCACATCTGCAGTGCCTAGTTAGTGCTCACCAGATGTTTCTAACATCTTTCATTGGCTATGTTGGCACTAAGTGAAGTAGAAAATGTTTGGAGGACAGCAGGATGTTGGAAGAAATGCAGTAGAGGAGAAGTACAGCAAAACCAGTGGAGTTTATACCCAGTTTAGCTAATAGAGGTAGCACTTGTTTTGCAATCACAATTAGTAACTCAATTATTAAGTGAAGTGGTTGTTAAGTAAAACTGTGACTGTGCTTATGACCCAGGAACAAAAGAAATCCAATTCTCTTCCTCTCTTTTCTCTCATCCTGGGAGCCAATGGGTCTCCCCCATGACCCAGAGGCAAGGACGTGCGCAACACAACAAATGTTCACCCTTCATGTTATATAATATGTATATGAAACTACTGGGAGTAATCTCCCAGTTTGTGGTAAGTGTACTGATGATTCTCAGTTGTACAAGTAGTCTGGAGAGGGGGAGTGAGAGCAAGAATGAGTGCATTTGAACTTGATTTTTATGTAGGTAGCAGGTAATGTCAATCTCTCTGTGCAATTTTAAAATCAGGTTCTGCCCTGTATTTAAAGTGATATTTGACAGCAATTTAGATTCGCTAAGTGTTTTAAGATAACCTGTCAGAGTATTTGCGAACAAAATGGAAAAATAATTTGTTTCCACCTTCCCTCAGATTGAAATTCTTGAAGATGAATCAAAAGTGGTTTCTAAGATGTATCAGCTTATTGAACAGTATATTATACCCACGCCTCCTGAAGATTTTGCTTTGTATTCAAGTTTGAAGCCCTCTATTGTTGCTGTTCGTAATGCAATTGATAAATCTGTGGGTGAAAGAGATGCCAGCATTGTTAAATTCTGCCAGCTTCTAGATGAAGATGTTCATGATCTGAATGAAGAAGTTAAAGAAGTTAGACTTCTAGCACAGGTATTAAATTAATTATTTTTTGTATTCCTATATTACTGAACTATAGTTTGTCACAGTCATCCAGATGTTTAAACTGGATTTGGCATTTTTATCCACCTATCAAGTGCTTCTCATTGACCTCAGATAAGTAAATGTTCATGTTTGATAGTGTTAAAGGTATTGCTACAGGATGAAAGCTGTTCCAAGTAAAGCTGCCTTTTACAATTGACTGGTGGTGATTTTGTCAATACCGATGTTCAATGTTCAAGTGGTCCTCCAGTTATTTTGAGATTGCACCCAAGGATGCTATCGGTACTACTTGTGCTTTCTCTTGCCACAGTCCTTCTATTTCTATTTGCAAGTCTTCTCATAATATACCGGTAATTCCTATTACTATTTACTAGTTATTTACCCTTATTAGTTTCAGTAGTTGGGTGTGCTAAACCCAAGATGAATTAAAAAGCCATAATATGTGGTAGAACTATACTTCTACAGCAAAAATTCTCAGAGTTAACATCTGATATTAAAAAAAAAGATGCCTTGGGTAAAAAGGCAATGAAAAGTCTGTGACTAAGAAACAAGAAAAGCAAAGCAACCCAATGGATCCGGTGTAAGGAACCTCATAAATCGGGTATTCCACATGGGTTTGGGGTTTTAAATGAAGAAATATGGAAAGCTTTGATTTCACTCAGAAAAATCTATTTTAATGGCATGCGCACATTAAAAGCGATAGGAAAATTTTTACAGCCCCACTTTTAAAAGATAGAACTGGATAGAATTTGAAGGCTGAACAGTATGTACTGCACCCTCTAACTCCAAAAGGTGATAGAGTTGTTGAGAGCCATCCATTTATTATGTATTCCTGCTCAACTGAACTGCTCTTTTATCAGATATTGAAATAAATACTTGCCTACCTCTTTTTTCAGTTGATAACAGAGAAACATGGATCAGTGCTACTTGGTGCTTTTTGTAGTAAGAATTAAATCAAGCAGAAAAAAATAATTGCATTTACACTGTACTATGACACTGAATAGAATCTGTCTCCTCACTGAATTTAATTTTATGGTTTGATGTACAACATTTATATGTAACCTTAATGATAGCTGATCATAAAATGACTTTTGATTTTTTTTTTAAATAGGATCCTCAGATTTTGGATGCAGATGCTGATCAAGACAAAGTGAAAGTAATTCTAAGTGAATTGCAGGCCATTCTTGATGAAATTCAAAAGCGGGCATTCCAGTATAAATCCTATCAGAAAAACTTCAAGGTAATTTGTCCATAATTCCATTTTGGTTTGTAGATGGATGTTTAAATTATGATTTGCAAAACCAAACAAGTCCTATGATGTATGAGATGGTGTGTATATTAATGGTAGCCCTGGCCTGCAATAGGAAGGACAGGTTCAAATTTCCACTCTATGATAGAATATTGAATGCCTTGAGCCTAATCAATTTCATAGGTGCATAATGATAAAATGAGAGTTAGGAAAGAGTGCTTGAATTCCTAATAATCCCTTATTCAGTTTATTTAATGAGACTATTATTCCAATTTTGCATATTCCAGAACAGTTCTATTGAAACAATAGCAAATGGTTTGTTGATTTTGACTGTATCACTCAGTCCTACTGGTTCTTATAATACAGCACTAAACAGAATACAATACATTTTATAATGTACTATCCAGGGTCTCTCTCTAATAATAATAATATTTCTTTATTAGGGGTTTGGGAGTGTTTTCGTTTCTTTTCTGTATTTATTCAGCACTTACATTTCTGGGTTATGTGAAAGCATTGAAGTAACCAAACAAATAATTATTTACACACAATAAACGTGAAATAAACAAGGCTACAAGAGAAAAATACAGAAGTAGCCTTGATAACTGGATGCAGTTTGTAAATGTGTAGTGAATAAATATTTGTGGTTAATTAAAAATATTTGTTTATAATTCACAGCAGCGTATGGAATCACCACAGTCCCATGATAACCAATATGTTTTAAATTACATCTGGACTAATTCAATCATGTGCAAACAATTTTTTTTATCATCCATCTTATGAAGTTGTAAAATCAATCATATATCTTTCTTTAAAATACAGTACATTATTTTACAATATATAGGGTTAATATATATAATATATATACAATATATAAGGTATATATTGTAAAATATCTCACCTGAATCATGAAATGGGTGGCAAATAAATTTGATAAATTAAATAAATAGTTTTTCAATACATTGTTGTATCATGGCCATGACATAGTTCCTTTTTTTCCCGAATGTTTCCCCTCTCTAACTATTATTGCACCACAGGCAATTACATCCCTGCTACTGTTGACAATGTTGCAAGAAAATCTGTTTGCAAATCCCAGCTTATCTGCTAAATGACTGCTTTGTTTTTAATGCAGAAGTTAGAGTTCTTATAGATCAGTAGTTAGAGTTTGTATGAGCTGTCTATAAGTAATTTTGCCTACAGAAAAGAAAAAGCAATGAAAAAATAAATACAAGTTAAGGAAGGCAGCTAAATGCCAAAATTCGTGTTGATATATGTTTTACACACCAGTGTTACCACTGTTTTGAGTTGAAAATGGAAAGATTACTACAACAATGACTGCAGCTTGCAGTCATGGAAGTAAAATGAAATGTTACCTCTTCTGTGATCTCGGCATGCAAACCAAGTGAACAGAGAGGTTGTTTTCAATTTCCATTTGAAAACCATTTCAAGTTTTACCTTGTCAAAATGTAGGCAGTGCTGAATGTTTCTATACAATATTTCAAGCAGAGCTGTTTCCTTAGCACAAAACAAATTATTCATCAGTTTTTTGCACATTCTTATTCTGAGGCATGGTTTAATAATACAATACGTGCACAAGCTGCAATGGATCTAACAAAGCATTACTGTAGTCTCACATTCTTCTCTCTTTCTTCTGCTTTCTGACTAGGAGAGAGACTTAGTTACCATTTAATTTTATCTCCAGAGAATGCTGCCTTATTTTAAAAAAAAGAAATCCAAGCCAGAAATCATGATTTATGAATCTGAAGCATCAGATTCATATATTGATTTTTTGAAATGGATTGAACTTTCCTCTTCCAATTTATCAGTATTTAGTATTGTAGATTTTCTTTAAATATGTGTCATATTTTGCAACATATGGGCTTCAAATGAATGTAATTCAATTATTTCAATTGTTTCTTGAAAGGTGGACATAACAAAATTTGATACCTTGGAGGAAGTTTGTGCAGAGTTGAAGTTGAAACAACTGTTGTGGGACTCTCTATCTGAATGGTCAATACTTGAGGAAGAGTGGATGGAGGTAAATTATATATATTGGAATTTAATGTTATCCATCTGAATGTACAGATTTAACAATCTGGAAAATTTTGATTTTAAAAGGAGACAGATATGTTATAGACCAAATTGAAGTAAATTATCTTTTTAAATTATTCTTTGGGTTCCCTGGCTTTCAAGTTACTTTGGTCTGAAGGAGAACAACTAAAAAAAAAAGATATGAAAGTATTCAAGTGCCAAGCCATAAAGGTCATTATTAGGTTAAAAATAGCACTTTAAATTGTATTTCAAAACCAAATAGTAACTAATGCAGAGCCTGCAAAATTTAGACTACATACAGCTAACAACAGTAGCCAGAAAGTACATAGTATGCTGTTGTTTTGGACCAACTGCATTATATAATTTTTTTTTAAGGGCAGCCCCAAATAGACCTTTTTATGGTAGTCGAATCAATTTGTTTTATGAGGCTTCCTAACTTTTTAAAGGAACTCTGAATAAATTACAATTGTATTGAAACATGACAACAAAAGAACCATAAACAAAGCACCCCAAATATCTAGGACCAAAGTACAAAATAATAAAATAACAACAGAAAACAAAACAATACCAAAGGCCAAACACTATACAGTTCATTAAAAAAGGTTCTTATCCTAAATGGGTTCACCTCACACTCATGTCGAGGAAGGACCAGGTTCCCATGGAGAAATATTGTTCTATGAGGTAAACTTCTTTCAAAAAAGAAATACATGGTAATTTAATGGCCTTTATTTAATTCTCTGATTTACTTTTAAGTAAGTATCCTACTGACTTCACTAAAGCTAGTATTTTTTCTCTCTGCTTATATCTATATTAGATTTGGTTTTTGTAGATATTTTAAAGTAAATTTCTTATATATACTAAGGAAGTTTTCTAACTAATCCCTTTTTACTTACATATTTTTGTAGTCTAAATTTGATAGCTTGGATCCAGAATTATTGAACGGTCAAGTTTCCAAATATGCTAAATTTGTGAATCAGCTGGAAAAAGGCTTGCCACCTAATAATGTTGTCCCACAACTCAAGGAGAAGGTGGAGAAAATGAAAGAAAAGGTACAAAGGGCCATTTGAAAATGTAATATAAAGAAACACTTTCAAATTAAAAAAAAGTGAGACGGGCAATGAATTAGGAAAGTTTCTAAAAGGAAATAAAATTATACAGAAATATTCGTTGTCAGATTCACGTTTACAATGTTACATTCAGAGTTAAAGAGACAAGACATGGATGAGTAAGGAGCTTTCAGAGTAAATAGTGAAGCAAGATGTTGAATAAATCAAGAAATGAGTAGAAGAATTAATAAATAGTACATACATTTTGACTTAAACTGCTGGCCATAGTTTTACTTTTAGGTCAGATTAATAGCATAATAGCTACTTAATAGAGTTCTATTGTAGCATGGTAAAGTTGCTAGCAGGATGTGATCTAGAGCATATTCAGATATCTAAATTCTTGTTTTCCATTAATCGCATAATTTAAAACTCAGCAAAGAGATTGGCCATTTTAGTCTTTTTCAGTAATACAAACCAAAATATATTTTGATACATTCGAGACTAAATTGTATTTCATACTAGCTTCAAATATCTCATCTTTCTTCATTGGATAGAATGAATACCCCAAAGAGATTACTTTTTATGTACTTATAATTGTATAGGGGAGACCAAAAGGGAGAAAGTGGGAAAAGGCAAGAGAAATTTATTATGCTGGAATCAACATTCTGCCATCTGGAAACTCAGCACCTTCTGTAATATGGATTACAGAAGGGTTCTGGATTTATTTTCTATGAGAAACAATTCTGGCCATGCCAACTCGTTTTTCATACCTGCACATAGGTTCAGAATGTAATTTCTGAAACCTGGATGTTGCAGCTTTTGCAATCAATTTCTTCTATTGCCCCACTCCACAGTTGTGCATTAGTTTCATATAAATGGAGCTGCCACATCTGACAGTTTGCTAATATGTCATTTAGAACTGTTCTTTCTCTTCTTCCAACACTGCTCATGAGGGCTTAGTAGGTTTAGTACCATGACAGTGTACTTGCAGCCATCCAGAAAACTTCCTGTGTGCAGTGCAGTGCAGTGCAGTGCTATTTTGGTCATGTAACTACCCTGTTGACGGATTTAACAAATATTCTTCCTTTACCACTATCCTACATAAAGCACCCCATTAGAAGAGATTTAATTTTTATAGGACCTGCATTATGTGGACAAATAATGGCAAATGCATGTTTGATCATGCAGGAGATGGAATGGAAAGAATAAGTAAGGAGCCTTATTATTTTCTATTTGAGGAGTGGGATAAAGAGATTTTTGTTAGCCTATGGAGGCTCAGATGCACTGAAGGTGGGCCTGTGGGCCAGCATAAAGGACATTTTATATTGACCAAGTTGAAAGAGTAAGGATAAATAGTGTTTTGCATGATTAGCAAACTATTTATGTTAGCACAGAAATTCAAAAAAACATAGTATGTAGTAATACAAATATGAATGTTGGTATAGAAGAAAAAGATAGAGCAATCCAAATAAAATATTATATTTAAATATGTATTTAAAATATTGGAAAGTTATGGGCTAGTCATCTCTTAAGATTGGATGGAACACATCATAATTTATTATTATGCTGTAACAGCCTGTTGGTTAATCCAATTATTCATTGAAACAGGAAAATGGTATGAATTGAGCTGTATTGATACACTTTTCATTGTTTCAGCTTCCAGTTATCACAGATCTTAGAAATCCTTTTTTGAAACCCAGACACTGGATAACTCTGGAACAAATAGTTGGTGCACCATTAATAGACCTGGAAAATCCATTAACCTTGGAGCGACTTACTCAGATCAGCGCTTTTGAATATACTCAGGAGATTCAGGATGTTTCTGGCCAAGCTTCAGGAGAAGCTTCTCTGGAGATTATTCTCAAAAAGGTACTTTTTAATACATATAAAAACCTTTAATCTTGGACTGAAATACATTGTATTGATTGGTTATACTGAAGCTTCAATAATATATTTATTGAACTCACTTGGAGTTTAACAACCTCTAATACAATGTTGGGGAGACTACAACATTCTTCCAAGTAGACGTTGAGTTGTTCACTGCTTGAATTACAGTAGTCACATCAGTAGAAGAAACTTCATGAATAAGGGAATCTGAAAAGGAACAGACATAATAGTTGTCATGATGCCAGTGTGGCTATCTGAGATTTTATGATAAACTGTTACAAACTGGATTTTTCTAAATAGTAATTTGTCAAGCATTTTTCTCTGTTTGTTTTGTTTCTTATGGGCAAAATTGAAAATGATTCTTAGCTCTTGTTCCGTCTCCCCTTTCCACCTCCTCCTATGTATATGGGTAGTCCTTGACTTATTCATTTAACAACCATTTACAGTGGCACTGAAAAAAATGACTTACAA
Source organism: Ophiophagus hannah (assembly GCA_000516915.1). Classification (NCBI taxonomy): domain Eukaryota; kingdom Metazoa; phylum Chordata; class Lepidosauria; order Squamata; family Elapidae; genus Ophiophagus; species Ophiophagus hannah. The sequence goes on from AZIM01000054.1 coordinate 544,089, forward strand.
CCTGCTCTCATACTTAAAACTTTTCCAGTGTCCCCGTGGCCACATGATTAAAATGTACGCGCTTGGCAACTGGCATGTATGTATGATGATTGCAATGCCCTGGGGTCATGTTATCTCCATTAGCCAATTTCTAACAAGCAAAGGCAATGGGAAAAGTCATTTAACAACCATGTGAGTCAGTTAACAGTTGAGGTGACTCACTTAACAGCCATGGCAAAACAGGTTGAAAAATCAGGTGTAACTCACTGAACAACCACTTCACTGAGCAACTGATGTTCTGGTCTCAATTGCAATCATAAGTCAAGGACTACCTGTATGTTTATTCGTTCAACAGCCAACGTTATCTATGCATGAGGATCCATTTTACCAATAAACAAACTTGTTGGTGATGGAGAAGCCTATAGTTGCCCTTCTTTATTCCTTTTAGCAGGTTCACTGATAATCCCAGGCAACTGTGTATAAATTGCGTAAACGAACCATAAATGGAGGCATTCATCTTGTTAGCTGTGCATGCTGTTTGTTTGCTGATAAGCTTATGTGGTATGAATGCATCTAGTTTGTCAAAATTATATTCAGAATTGTATTATATTTTTCTTCCAGGTGGAAGATGCCTGGAAAACAACAGAATTCATTGTAATTCCTCATCGTGATTCAAAAGATGTTTTCATCCTTGGTGGCACAGATGACATTCAGGTTAGAAACTATTTTTGTCTAAAATAGCTTTTAAAGCAAACTGTCTGTATTTATTCTGTCCAGATTGAGAAATCTGGCAAAAACTCATAAGATATTTAATCCAGACAGCAGGCTATTTTGTTTTCTCACTGAACAGTTCCCTTGCCTCTGTGGCCTGCCACTCCCTACCTTTCTGTTCTAGAAAAACAGTCACCTATTGGAGACCACATACGTGCAATGAGATCAACCAGCTTTAAAATAATTTTTTTTTTGTTGGCCTGTTGATCCCTAATACCTTTACCATTTGTATCTTATTGGCCAAGCATACCAAGCCTCGGTGAGAAAACATATAATTCTTCTGGTATTTACAGTGTGTTCCCTCCTGCACTCTCTCTCTTTCTCTCTCTTTCTCTCTCTCTCTTTCTCTCTCTCTCTCTCCCTTCCTCCCTCCCTCCCCCCTCTCTCTCTCACACATACACCAAGAGGGTTTGAAGTCTTTACTGAGGCTTTGAAAGCCCCTAACATTACTCCCCAGGGCTTGCTCACACAAAAAAAATACAATTGCCAATGAGTCCAAGCCCCGAGCAACATCAAGTCCAAGGGCAAAGAACAAGTCCATAAATCCGCACAAAAGGTCTGAAGTCAAGATACCAGTCCAAAGTCCAAGCACAGTACACAAAGCGAAAACCTAAGTCCAAAGTCCAAGGTCCAAAGTCCAGTCACGAGTTCAGCAAAAAAGCAAAAGTCCAGAATCAGGAAAACAGAAGTCATAGAGTCGGAGCACATGCATGGAAATGGATGGGTTGTCTCCAACATTGCTTTGCTCCATAGGCTGGGCTAAGTAGCTGCCAGCCAGTTCAGCTCATTAGGAGGGGTGAGGCTGCCTCCTTGTGAATAGACTCGTCAACTTCCATTGTGCCTTCTCTGTTCGGGCCTGTGCACCCTGGATCTGGTGGAGGAGGCAATTTCTTCTCATACCTGCTAACTGACTACAGCTGCATCCCTTTTCTGCCCTGCACTTCTGGCTGTTATCTGAGCCTTCTGGCTGCAGCTGTGTCTCTTCTTTCTCCTTTTTAGCCAGGCATTTGTCTAGCTGCTCCCCTAACGGTCCTTATGAAGTTCCTCGCCTCTTCTCCTCTTGCCCATCCTCCCGGGTACGGAATTCCCTGCTTCTTCCTGACACTCCTCCATACCTAACTCCAAAGTCCCTAGAGCCATCTCTTCCTCGTCATCCAAGCCATCATCCGGGGAAGCCATAACACAATGCACTGCTAACTGTCTGGAACCTATCTAGATAATGGACAATAATGTAGAGAAATCCATTTTCAAAGCTATTTTTCTTCCGGCGGTGTGCAACCAATAATAGATAGCCCTCAATTTATTATCTCCATTGAGCCCATAATAACAGTCATAAGTTGGAGTGGGGGAGGCCCACATAGGTCCAGGTCCACCCTGCAGATAAATATTGATAATTGTAACCCATATAAACAAAAGGTTTTTGGAGGTCCTCTATAATTCTTAAAAGTGGAAGGTGGTCCTGAGACAAGAAATACTGAACTATCATGTATCACTGGAATTTCACCAGAAATGAATATGTTGTTTACTTTTTCTTTAAGGTTATTCTAGATGATAGTACTATTAATGTAGCAACGATAGCTTCTTCACGGTACGTAGGCCCTCTCAAGCCACGAGTTGATGAATGGCAGAAGCAGCTGTCTTTATTCAGTCAGACATTGGTGCGTACTGCATTTTTAAATAATTTCTTCTAAATTTTGAAGTTTGTCTTAAAAGAAAGGCATCATGTTGACAATGTTATTTAATATGTGCTTAGTTCGTTTTGGGCACAGCATTTTAGCTAATCTCTAAAAAGCAAAGTTGGGTCAGACCAATTAGTAATTTCAATGGGAGGTCTCCAGGAAAATGAAAGGCTGTAACCTCACTTATAACTAGAAGAAGGCAACGGCTTCCTTTCTGATTGTTGCCAAAAAAAAAAAAAATCCCTGATAACGTCACCAGGAATCAAGCTTAACTTGAGGGATACTTTACTTTATTGTACAAGAATATCTTATAGAATGTTAATATTTAAGAAGCTCACATAGATCATAATTAAAATGTTCAACTAGATTCAAAGAGATCCAACTTCAGGTCCTCTCTTAGCTATGATATGACATTGGAGCAGTTACTATCTCTCAACCCACTCTCACAGGGCCTGTTACGAGGAAAATGCTGAATGTACTGTCTTGAGCTCTTGAAGGATCTAACAAATAATTCATCAGTCAAGTGGCATTGGTTCTTCTTTATCAAAGGCTTGAAGCGATGTAAATAAAGTAATTTCAGGGAATATGAAATAATTTCACTATAAAAGATTTTGAAAGGGCTTTTTCTCCATTATTTCTGCTGAAATAGATCGGTGGCAGTTTTGCTTGAGAACCAGTATCCACACTCATACATCTGTGGAGGGAAAGCACCCCAGTTATATGTGTAAAGTGTGCCCTGTGTGAATTTTTGTTGCACACAGGGAGCATTTCCAAAGGTTGTGAATAACATTTTTCTGATACCTTTACACCTCCTTTCTTGTTCGCTAGGAGGAATGGCTGACATGTCAGAGGAATTGGCTCTATTTAGAAAGCATTTTCAGTGCTCCTGATATTCAAAGACAGTTGCCGGCAGAAGCCAAAATGTTTTTACAAGTAGATAAGTCTTGGAAGGAAGTTATGAGAAAAGTGAATCGACTGCCTAACGCCCTCCGTGCCGCTACTCAGCCTGGTAATAATATAGTATGTCTAAATTACGTGCTGTTTGCATTAAACCATGTATCCCTTTCATTCAAAGGCAGCCACATATCTTGTTTCCCACATCTACTCATAACACCAGAAATCTGTCAAATAATGTATGCACAATTTGTTACATATTCTGATCTCATTTTGATTGAAAACTGCTTATTCCTTTAGAAACCCTTGCTCGTCTTTAATGTGTTTTTACCGTTCTTTCCTTTTTCTTCTAGACTATTTTTTTTTCAGGATTTTTAACTAAATTCCTTGTAGGTTAGACTCACCTGAGTAGGATCCAAAAGTTGTTCATATCACGTATTTGTGTATTGTTAAATTAATACTTATTCTATTTTTTCTAATATATTTCAAAAGACTGCATCTCATAGGATAACATGGTTTGAAATATAGGAATATGCTAAGGTTCATATAGACGTAGATGTTTTCATTTCACCTGTTTTCATTTTACACTTTTATCCATTATTTTTCTCTGACACAGGCCTTTTAGAGACCTTTCAGAATAATAATGCTCTTCTTGATCAGATTCAGAAATGTCTGGAGGCCTATTTGGAATCCAAGAGAGTCATTTTCCCAAGGTTAGTTAAGAATCAGTAAGAAGATAATTAAGTCATCTGTTCTGTTGCTTTATCCTTTATTAGCCGGGAATACAATCCTGGCAAAGCTTATGTATATTGAATCTCATTGATTTAAATGAAAGAGTTAATTTGCTTCCATTGAAAATAATTAGGACTTAATTAGTTCAGTTTAGGATTATCATTGCCGGGTTTTTATTTATTTAAAATGATACTCATTGCAAACAGTGAATTTAATTAGATGCCATCTCACATCATTCTGTACATTTAAATAAAAGTACGTACCATTGAAATATGTTGTACTTTCATAAGCTAAAGTCAAGAATGCTACCTAAAATGATCTGCCCAGTTCTTTTTTATTTTTGTTCATTAGACATGTTAAGGCCTCCCAATTTTGGAAAGACTAATAAGTATAATTATAAAATGTATTTTATAAAACATTAAATAGACTTCATTTGTATTTAAATTTGCATTTTACAACTTTTAATGTTATCTCAGGTTCTACTTTTTATCGAATGATGAGCTCTTGGAAATATTGGCCCAAACTCGCAATCCTCAAGCAGTTCAGCCTCATTTAAGGAAATGTTTTGATTCCATTTCTAAACTGGAGTTTGCCTACATGGCACCAGCTGAGGGAGAAGAGAAAGTTCTCACGAATGATATTCTAGCAATGCTGTCCCCCGAAGGTGAAAGGGTAAGCATTTTTTTAAAAAAAATTCTAGGAAAATGCCAATGCCCTTGATAACTATAAATAAGATAATTCACCAAAAGGTATGTTGCAAGAAACCTGTAAAGAGTGGATGAATAGAAGGCTATATTTTTGTATATTAAAATCACTCTATAGTATTGGGTACCATTTAGTATCTGGTGTTTTAGTTTTTCCCATAGGCAAGAATTGTAACTATTCATATACCAGTGAAAGTAAATGAAACTGGTTCTTTATGACTCTTGTCTTTTTAAAATAGACTATTTTCCTGGTAGAACCATGCTGGATTCACTTTTTTGGTACTGTGTTAGAGCAAATAGAATATTAGATGCCTGAATATTGCAGAATTGGTTATTTTAAAAAGTCATACTTGAGATGGAGAATATTTAAAAAGAAACTAGAACCTTTGTACAAAGAATTTTTGAAGCAACAACCCCCCCCCCACACACACATTTTGTGCTGCATGAATANACACATTTTGTGCTGCATGAATATGACTTAGATCATTAATGATTTTGTAGTAAACCATATTTACTGGAGTTTGCCTACCTGGCATAAGCTGAGGATGAAGAGTGATATGAATTCTGGGGGGGAAAAACATAACAGTTACCCTCCTAGTGAACGGAAGGTTTGCTTTTTTAGGTTGGCTTGGGAAAAGGACTTAAGGCCAGAGGAAATGTTGAAGACTGGCTTGGTAAAGTTGAAGAAGCAATGTTTACTTCCCTTAGACGACTGAGCAAAGCTGCCATTGCGGATTATCAGACTAGAGAAAGAACGGAGTGGGTTGTCGCTGGACATCCTTCTCAGGTAAATTATACTCTTTAATGGTTTGAAGTTCACAAGCATCTTATTGTTTTATCTTAGAATATTTATCTCAGTATATTGCTCCTTGGCAATAGTTGAGTTCACGGGATATTCCCAATTTTATGATAGAAATCTATCAAATAAATATGCTGTGTTCCTAGGTTGGCTGTTAATAAATGTAGCTGCTTATTCTGAACCAAATTCAGAAGGGTTCAAATTGGTGGTAAAAATCAGTGGGGTAATAAGCCTATTGTATTGAGATTATTGAAAAATGGTTCTGAAAGTTCAGAAGTTTTGTGTGATAGAAATACTCAGGAATGTTTAAATGATAAAATCAGAACAATGAAACTAGATATCCTCTCCAGAACAAGATACATCTGTCTGAATTCTGTTTTTTTTTCTTTATATATAGGTTGTACTGACTATTTCTCAGCTCATGTGGTGTCGTGATCTCACTCAGTGTTTAGAAGGAGAAGATCATGATCATTTAGTAGCTTTGGAAGAGTTTGAAAATGAGAATTTTGATGTGAGTATTCAGTTGTTTTTTAACATATTGGCATTATTTTATACTTTTGTAAATGTAAAATTAAAAATAGTTTAAAATCAAAATAATTATTGTGGATGATGCCTTTTTGTATAAAGTCATTTTAGTCTGAAATGCCTACCCCAAAAAATTTTTCACATATCTGAGAAGTTCTTGAATGGATAACCATGTTTGTCCTGTTTCTCAGAGATCCCTGAAACAATATCAAACACGGCAATGTTTTTCAATGCTGACAAAAATATTCAAGAAGGCTCCTATGATCTTTTTGGATACGATGTCATTTGCTTTAACCTATTCCTGTCCTTTCAGTACAAGGCACTATGTTAAGTAAAGACTCAGCACATTTTGTTTGCTTTCGTTTCACAGAGACTAAATGCATTGGCTTCACTAGTTCGTGGCATTCTTCCCAAAATTCACCGAAATATCATAACGGCACTGATCACTATTGATGTACATGCAAGGGACATTGTTACAGAACTTGTTAAACAAAAGGTACATTAATTTTGTTTAAATAATATGTGTAAATTTACTATTTTTAAAAAAACTAATAAATATTTTCTACTATTTGGCAAGGTGGATTCTGTGGACAATTTTGACTGGCAAAGACAACTGCGCTACTATTGGGATCTTGATTTAGATAACTGTGTGGCAAGAATGGCTTTATCTCAATATACCTATGCCTATGAATACTTGGGTGCATGTCCAAGATTAGTGATAACGCCGCTCACGGTAATGTGTTGCTGTTATTTTCTTGCCTGTAAAGTTTAAGAAATTATCTCTAACAATGGGTAAATTATTTCAGTGGAAAGAGCTTGTGACAAGAGAGCTTTGGAAAATGAAAAAAGGCAAAGGAAACAGAGAGGCTAAAAGTGGTAGAGTGAAGGTTGATGATATGGAGAGATAGTGATGATCACCCCAGAGCTTTGAGGCTAAACTTTTTCCCCTCGCAAGGTAGATCTTGCAGCTAAAAGTACCTTTGTATTAGAATTTCTTACCCTCTTTCCCACAACAAAAAACCCCAACCAGAAAGAAAAAAAATGCACAGAAACATTGATAAAGGAGCAGAAAAAATAAATACAATACAGGTCCCATAAGATTGATTGGGCTAGCTCCATGAGACTAGTTTAAGTGTAAGGTGAAAAATAAAATTAATTGCTGTGCCCTGATTTCAATTCTAGGCAAAAATACCCTGTAGCCTCAGGACTACATTAGAGATGAATTTGGAAGTCAAGAAAAGGGTTTTTAAAGAAACCAGTTGCTTTTTCTTTCCCCCAAGAGTTGAAAATTATATCAGAGATCCATCAATATCCTATGTAATTATTGTATGACTTGATGCTTTTCATCTCCACCCTGCTTTTCATCTCCACCCTGGACCACATCAGTGATGCCCTCTCTGTGANNTCCCGGTGTCTGGATGCGGTGCGGGCCTGGATGGGAAGGAACAGGCTCCGGCTCAACCCTGCCGAGACTGAGTGGCTGTG
>AZIM01000054.1:563356-573865 GCA_000516915.1 Ophiophagus hannah
TCTACCTCTCTCCTGCTCTGCCCAGCCAGACTNCTTTGCCCTTCCCCAGTTTCCTCCACAGTCAACAGAGCCACACTCCCACTCCCTGTCAGCTGTTCATCTTTCTCCTCGGATTCAGACTCTGACAGGGGCATGATATTGGATCACAGCTGCTGACAAGGAAAGTTGCAAGTTCCTCCTGTAAATCATTCCTGCCTCCTTTTTCTCCTGTGAAAGTACCAGCGGAGGATCTCATATTCTGCTGACTCCCCACCTGCCTATACCCTATAGCAGTGCCCCCTAACCTTTGGGGCACCAGGGACCTGTTCCAAAGAGAGAGGTTTTTCCATGGACCAGAGGGAGTGTGATTTCATGTGGTGCCTGCATCTCGCGGATGGGAGCTTCCCTTGCTTGTGCATCTCAGTTTCTGGCATGCTGCAGACTGGTGCCAGACAACAGAGCAGGGGTTGGGAAATGGGGACCCTTGTTCTATATAGCATGTGCCCATCTGTAGTCATACTCATCTGCACCACCCCCACCAATAACCTCTGCTGACCCTCCCAATGCCTTCAATGGCTCTACCAAGGCGTCTTGCTGAACCTTGTGGCCTCCAATAACCCATGCAAAGCCTGCTTGAATTCCATGGTGTCTGTCCGTGAAATTTCTTCCCCACTTCCACATAGCACCCCTGCACTCCTTGCTTGAGACTGCTGCCTTTTCCCACGTATGACAAACATGGTCCAGGGGTTTTGATGGCAACCAGGACTTTAGGGATTACTGTTGGGAAATGATGTGGACACATTATGCTGCACTTTACAGCATAATGTAGAGGGGAAACATACATTAAAAGTGTCAAGCCTATTTACCAAACCTACTTGAATATAGTTGTAGTACATTTTCTAAGACTAGGTGTGGAACAAACTTCACAAGCCTCTCTCTTCATCTAGAATACCGCTGTTTAAAAGACATTTCCTTTCAGACCTACCTAAATGATTTCTAAGAGCAACAGTACATGGAAAATCTCTTCACTTGACTTCTGGCTGTACTTCTGTCGTAGTTGGAGCGAGGTCCACAATAATCTGCAGCTTCGCTCCGAGCTCTCCTTGTGGGAGGGACCCAACTGGGACCAGAACCACCCTGGAGGGATGGTGAAGAAAGGGGGATTGCCTGACAGGTAGAGGAGAGCCGCATCTCTCCTCCTTGGCAAGGAAAACCCCCTCTGAAGACGAGCTGTAGCAGTAGCCAAAATGACTGCCATGAAGATGGGAGGCAGTCTGAAAACCTAAGACGTTGCTGGAGCGAAGAAGCAGTGAATGGTGTGTGGACTGGGTGAAAATACTTCGAACTATAAAAGGTAACCCTGATAAAAATAACAGGAAAGAGATCTCACAAAAAATTGGACTGGCGGCGATTTTAAAGTTAGAGAAAAATTTGGGAAACATAAAGAATTTAATTTTTAAAACTTAAACGGAAGGGAAAAAATCCAAAGAGAAAACTTTTACAAAAAAGAGCATAAAATTGGAATTGGTGATTGTACAGGCTTTGGCGTTGGATAGGCATTATTTAAAATGCTAAAATTGACTGTGGAAAAAAAAAGAAAATAATAGCTAGCATTTGAAAAAGTTGGCAAATTTGATGAAAGTTTAAAGAAATGGAAAAAAAGGTGGAAAGTGAAAACTGGAATAAGAGTGTCATCTGCTGTTAAAAAAACCCCTGTAGATCCCTTAAACTTTATGACCTATTTAAAGTGTGAATTTAAAAGAAAATAAAAGGAACTGTATTACAAGAAGACCCCAGAAAATTGGAACATGAAAATTAAAACGGTGGAGGAATATATGAAGATACTACCCCTAGATTTTTGAAAAGGCATAGGCTGATTAAACTTGGGAAATAAAGACTTAAGGAGATTGGACTTGTAGATTGAAGAAAAACGCTGGTTTAAATAAAGACTGTGGGACAATTGGATACTTGGACACACACAGAAAATAAGCGAAATAAAAATGAGCGAAATATGCAAAGAAATAGTGTTGGAACTTCAAACTATAAAAGAAATGATAAACAGAAGCTTGGACTTATGGAATAAAATACAGAGCATGGAAGAAAATTTGGAAATGGCGACGCAAACTATAGAAGAACAAGGAATGCAGGAGGAGGAGTTAAATAAAAGAGAAACCAGCAACACAGGGCAAAGGGAGCAACAAATAAAAGGATAAAAAGGAAATCAAATTTAAAATGTTTTTAAATTTTTGTTGATATAATAAATCAAGGGGAGACTATTTTGAAGGTAAAGCAACAGGAAAGGAAACTACAGAAAGAAGATTTGGAGAGGGTGGGGGTAAAACCAGATAATTGGAAAAAGAAACTGGAATACAATAGAGGAAGGAGGAATGAGTAAGAGAAAGGGTCAAAAAATGATAGAAAATGGAAGGCAAGCCAGGAAGAGAATAACTAACATAGTAAGGAGAGTAAGAGACAATGGTTGAAGAAGGGAAGGATAAGGATTCCATATGAATGGGTGTTTTATTGGTTAAGATAGATAATTATTGATTTTGTTAAATCTAGAATTAATACTTATAGAATTATTATTAAGGACATATAAAATCTTAATTAGAATAAAAGCAAAGATTAATATTTTAATTGGAATAAATATGAAAATAAGAATTTACTATAGGATTGTTATTTATTTAAGATATATAATTGTTTAAGGAATATGTAAGAAAACCAATATGATAGTATGGGGAAGGAAATGCCATGTGGAACCTGATGGAGAACATATATGTATATAGTATATGGGAATAGATAAAAATGATTATATCGTTATTAGAATATATAATTTGTTAAATGAAAAAAAGAAGGAAAGTATGATTTGTGTAATGTAATGAGATTAGAGAGGGACTTGGTATTAAAAATATAATGGTGACAAAATTAATATTAAAAGGGATAAATACTGGATAATATAAATTAAGATGAATTTAGGAATGATTAATTGAATGATATAATTTGATAAAATTTGCAAATATGATTACAAGAATATGTATTAAAATGATATTAAGACTATAGAGATTGATATAAAGTAACATATGAGAATATTGAATGAAAAAATTGGTAATAGATAATAATATGAAATCAGATAAGAAAGTTAATAGTTGGAATATGTAATTATGGTCATGTTTGCTTTAAAATGTTAAAGAAAGACCTGGAACCACACTGTTCACCCAAAGANNNATTTAAAGAAATAAAAATAAAAAATGTATTAAAAAAAAGAAAAATAAAGTAAAATAGCTTCACTTGTTGATTTCAAAGAAATGCAGAGTGTCACAGCCATCTGTTTAATATACATATAGCATAGTTTGCTCTATAGAAGCCAAGCACAGGAAAAATGTTTTTCCCAAAACCATCTCTGAATTATGATAGAAATATTTTCCACTTTTAATATAGCAATGCCTAATGCTTCTGCCTGAAGCATTATATAGAGAAAGCCTATTGTAGTAGTGGTATTAACTTGTTGTTTAAGAAGATAAAAAATTAGATAGATAACTATAGAGATAAATTCTGAATGTAACAATTTGAAGGCATGTATGCGTAAATGTACATGCTTACCTTCATGAAAATGCATTCACTTGTGGTGGAATGACTTGTAGTGGAATGGTAATGATAATGCTAGATAACGTACTAGGAAACACAAAATGCAGAAATATATACCCTTTCAACATGTTCTTTTTTGATACTTGTTAAATGAGAAGTGTATGGGACATTAAGCAATGATCTCATCTGACCACCGCATCCAATTTCCTGCAAGCTTTCCCATTGACTTTGCTTGTGGGAAGTTGGCAGAGAACATTGGAAATTGTGATCATGTAGTTATAGTTCATTGCAATGTAATAATTGGGATCCAGATCCCAAATGCCCAGATCATGATCACATGACTCAGCAACAACCAAAACTCCAGAGATAATTACCATTCATTCAGCGCAAGTTTGAACAATCAATGAGTGAATGGTAATTAAATGAAGACCACCTGTATCCCAAGCAGGAGATTGCAAATGTGCACTGACATTTTTGTTCTAGGAGAAACTTACTGGAAACCTGTGAATATATAGATCGATGAATTATCAGAACTCATTTTTCCTTAAAATTTCTCAGTTCATCACATTTTAATTGAATTTTCATGTCAACTCTTCAGACTATGTTTGCATGAGACATACTCCTAGTTTATGTTTAAGTGTGAACTTGTAACTATTGATTCTACCCAGTGGTGGGTTTCAAAGAGGTTTACCACCGGTTCAGTGAGCGTGGCTTGGTGGGCGCGCTTTGCATGCACACACACGCTTTGCACATGCTCAGAGGCTTTCCTATTCACCTCCTGCAATCCCTGTAGCTTCAACAGCTGATGTGTGGCAATTGCTGTGCCACGCAAAGCAGCTGCGCTTCAAAAGCAGGGAATAAAGATGAGTATGGGAGCCCGGGCTGGCGGGTGGACCCAACAGCAGCTCGTCAGAGAGAACTGGTTCGGTTTCAGCCAATCTTCAGCGCTACCAGTATGCCGGAACCGGGCCAAACCAGTAGAATAGAACCACTGATTCTACGCTTTTTGACACCACTCTCAAATGCCTTCTGTGGGCTTTTTCAGTTTATAGTGTGCACTCTTTTCAAGATTCTCTACAGTGTTCTAAAACAACACATTGTTAGAGAAACAAATCTAAAATTGAGTTGTTTAAGTGTATTTCTTCTGTTATCAATGAACGGAAACGAAAGCTGTCAACCTTTCCTTAGCTCAGGATTATAGTTCCTATTTCTGTTCTGTACTTGAGTCACAAACTGGTAATATTATGATTAAGTTGGATTGGTTTGGGAGAGAGGGGGTTAACGAGTGAAAGTGATTAGGTAGGTTAGCTTAAGGCATCCCTTTTATTTCTCAACCACCTTAAAATGGGGAAAATGAAGCCAATATTTAGGTATACAAGTAATCTTTCGTTAAAGACTGCCCTGTCTGATGATCATTCAAACTTATAACAGCATCTCTGTGGTCACCTTTCCACTCTTCACAGCTCACTTCTGACATGATAAAGATAAGCCAAGGGGGAAACCAGCAGGAAGTCACAAGTCTTTGTCATATGACTTTGTGCTTATCCATTTGGGTGATTCTCTTAACAACTGAACTGATATTGTCAATCAGGCATGGACACTTATATGTCACTTAACAACTATATTGCTAGTCCCAATAACGGTAGTGAAGCGAGGACTACTTATATTTTGAATTATTATTTATGGAGTGTTATTAATCCTTTTAGCACCAGTTTTGCCCCTTGAAGCCTCCAGAACTGAGGAGATCTGCAGATGCTTGAAGCTGTATTAGTCCAGGCTAAACTCAAAATTCCAGTGGCAGCATTTGGGAATAAAATATCAAAAGTTACATGATCATGCTTTCCAAATTGTTCAAGATGAGTGTATTGTACAAATGCATTATGTTTCTTCTGACTGTTGTGAATATTAGTTTATTTGTGAATTTATGTATTAAAATTCTAATATATTTGTTCATTCTGGCATAACACTTAAATATTATAAAATATGAATATATATTCCTTAAAGTAGTCTGCTATTTCCAGGGGAAGATAAATTTAAGTTTGCAAAATTCATATTCCTCAAGGATATTTTTCTTACATTTTTTTAATGAAAATCACCTTTCTAGATACTTAACCCTAATCATCTTTTCCTATTTATACAACAGGAACAATCACGGTTAAATTCTCTTGTGTGCCAGACCTTTGTCTTCTGTTATTTGTGGTCTGTGGGTGGAAATGTAATGGAGAACTGTTGGGATGCTTTTGATACATTTGTAAGACAGCAATTTGAGGATAACCCTGATGCCAAGGTATGAAATATATTGTGGGAAGAATTTGTTGCCACTTGTGGTAATGCTTTTCATTATCACTTGCAATAAAACAAGAGTAATTTTTCCTTTATCTCAGCCTATAAAAACGATATTCACAAGTGTTTCTAGATTCAGATATACCCCAAACAAACTTCCCTTTAAAATAATGTTAGGCTAGGAATGTGTAAAATTCACAGTTTTGGGAAGATAATATTTGGAAAGAGAACATTCTGGAACTCAGGAAAGTTCTCTTTCTCTGTAGATCTTGCTAAACTGCCTCTTGAACCGCCTCTTGATCCAGCAGTTTCTGGAATTAAATTCCTTGAACTGGAAATGTTTAACATGTTCTGGACCAGTTTCCTAACTGTTTCAGGGCTGGATCAGCCTGGCTCACCTTGAATTGCTTCTGCTTTGAAAGATGGGGATCGTCTCTGGAATGACATTTTCAAGAAGTGTTTTGGTATGGCTTGGAATGAAATGGAATGTTCCATCCCAAAACGATGGAAATGCATATCACTACTTAGAACCTTTCCCTACATGTACCAACCATGTACCGGCTGTCTCGGTTTTTTTCTGCTGTGTCTCAAGATTTGCTTTCATCTCCTTCTCCACCGTACCAGATGTAGCTGAAATAATCATAAAGTATTCAAGTGCTGAAGTAACATTTTCTTAAAACAGACAACAAACTGCAGCAATTATGCCATAGAGGATCTGATGCATTTCACCAATCACTGAGTAGGTTTTTCAGTCAGGCAATCTGTATTCAAATAAACAATCTGAGACTTCATTGGCTATATTGAGTTGGTACAGGCATCTCTCTTCCCTTTTGGTTTCTGGACCCAGTTCTCTAGGGCTATTATAATTTAGACAATAAGAGATTTCAGATCTTTCATTGGGGCGTTCCTCATAATGAGGTCTCCAAGCATATCTGTGGCTCAGAATCCTAGATCAGCTACTTTTAAAACAATGTTGAGTAGACTAAACCTTTGTTTAAAAATAGGCTAAACACAGCAGACAGGAATGGTGTGGAGGTTGTTCCATGATGCTGCAGCAGCAGAGAGAAGTGGCTGGTTCTCTCTCCTGGTTTATTTTCTGGAAACTTCCCCCACCTCCACCCAATCTGTGCCTGTCAGCTCTTTTTCAGGTTTGCTGACAGGCGCTGATGTTAAAGAGTCAGCTTCCCCATTTCCTGCCACCTCTGCCAGCATTTGCTGCTGATTTCTGGGGGTGGTGGGAAAGAAGAGGAAAGCAAGGTGATTTTACTCTATTTGCCCTCCAGGTCTCACAATAAATAAAGATACAGCACTTATGGCATCATTGATATAATTTTCCATAGTCTGAAAGACTGATAGACAGCATTCTTGGCTCTTAGTCTCTGTAAGATATATTATTATTGGTATAAAACCTAAGTAAACTTCTTGTACAACAACTGGCAAACGTGAAATAAATAAAGTTTTCCTTGATTATTCGCTGATTCAGAATGTATAGTGTAATGCCTGCTTTAGATATTTTTTAATGGTAAATTCTGAGGATACTGAACAAAATTCTGCCTTCATTATTGTAGAGAAAAACCCAAGAATGTGTTACAGTAGTAGTTTCTGCTCATTTATGGATCGAAGAATCTGAGCAATTTATGCTTCAAACTCCTATATCTGTTATTAATAGAACGTTTCCCATTTTTCTGCATATTCCATTCTTTACTCTTAGTCCTTAGTAGAACATTAACACAACTGTTTCACCTTCTAGCTCCCAACTTCTGGTGATTTGTGGAGTCTTTACATTGATTATGATACAAGGCGTTTGGATCCTTGGGAGAGAATTATACCAACCTTTAAATACAAAAGGACAGTTCCATTTTTTGAAATGCTTGTTCCTACCACTGACACTGTACGCTATGGCTTTCTAATGGAAAAATTGCTAGCTGTCAAACATTCTGTGCTCTTCACAGGAATTACTGGAGTTGGCAAGGTAAGAAGTATTTGATTACACAGTGAAATCATTTGGTTTTGAAAAAAAGTAGCAGACTTAAGTGGATTTATTAAAAATATTTAAAGGATAGTTCATTAAGGCATTCTTGACTAAGGCCCAATCTAATTATGACTCCCACCATATAGTTGGGTGTTGTGTAATTGTTCTTTATTTAACAAATAACAGCACAAGGGCTGTGAGACAGATGAGGCATCGTCTGTAGAGAAGAAGACTTGAACATTTTTTCCTACTGGTAGGCCTAATCATCATTCTTCAGTTTGAATGCCATGTATACCCTGTTCCCAGTTCTAATCAAGACAGTAGTCTTTCATACTACAGTCCCAATCTGACTCAACCCTTTTCTTCCCATCCTTGCAATTAGCCATTCTGTTACAACACAAGCCACACAGAGACACACACATACTCCCTTTGGATGTGGGCCATGACTTTGCACAAACATCCCAAAGCTGCAGAATTTGCAGCAAATTGGCACAAAACTCAGTCTCTCGCTCTCTCTCTCTCCTCTCTCTCCCTCTCTCCCTCCCCCCTCTCCCTCCCTCTCTCTCTCTCATAATTTCTGCATTTTGGGAAATTAATTCTCCGTTACAACTATAACTTCATTATAAAGGTTACAGTATCTTCTGGAAGGAAGAAGGAAAACAAATGCATTATAAACATTTTGAAAGACTTGTGGAATCCCTTGTTTAGTGGGAATGGGAAAAGAGGGGAAAAAACATGCATATGAACATTTTTGTTGCCCATAGAAATGGAAGAAACATGATTGGGAAATGTAATAATGCTCATAGGATTCTGTAGTCTGCTCCATGTGTAGCAATATAGTTAATATTGGAGGGAATTACGGTGTCTACATGTCCTATTATTTCTCTACCTTTTCTTTTACAGTCTGTAGTTGCAAAATCACTGCTTAACAAAATACAAGATGAAGCCGGCTATGTTCCTGTTTACTTAAATTTCTCTGCTCAGACTTCTTCATCCAGGACACAAGAGATTATAGAATCAAAATTAGAAAAAAAAAGAAAAAACATTTTAGGTAAAGATAAGTAATCACATTCTTTTTCTTGTACTAGATGTTTTTGTTTTTGTTTGGTTGCTTATCTTTGTAGCACTTGATCACCTAACAGAATTTGAAGAAAATTAGCTTTCTGATAGGGACAATTCATTAATATTCTTTCTGCTTAAGATTTGAACACGAAACAATATAGTTGTACCTCAAAGTAACAGCAAAAGGAAGAGTGACTTGAAATATGAATATAGGCTGCAGTATTGTATTGTATACTTCAACATTTCTCTCACAAGAGGGCACTATTGGCATTTGACAAATCTAATATATTCATCTTATTATGTTCTATCATATTAACCTGAGTTTTTGTTTAATGAAGTTTTTTCAGTCAGCCTCTCTCTTCCTTTTGTCATGCAAGAATTCCTAACTGCTGAGGTTTATCAAATATGTTTCCCTTCCCTGTTTTGAAAGTAATGTTAAAATTATACCAAAGTGCAATTTCTGTTACTTGAGGCTAAATACAAACACAACTGCATATAATGTTCAGGGTGCTCTGGCTACATGTTGCTTATACCTGAATAATATTAATATTTGTGGGAAGTAGATAACCCAGTCCCTCCACCTTTTAAATGTTGGGAACTCATGATTGAACATGAGTTATAAATGTTGGGAACATGATTGAAAACTCAGGTTCTAATGAATAGTTAAGCTTTTTGCAGAAATAACAGAATAACATTTGGAAGGGATCTTGGAGGTCTTCTAGTCCAACATCCTGCTCAAGAAGGAAACCCTATACCATTTTAGACAAATAATTGTCCAATTCTTCTTTTAAATCTCCAGTGTTGGAGCACCCACAACTTCTGGAGGCAAACCGTTCCACTGATTAGTTGTTCTAACTGTCAGGAAATTTCTCCATAGTTCTAGTTTGGTTCTCTCCTTGATTAGTNTTCCATCCATTGCTTCTTGTCCAGCCTTCAGGTGCTTTGGAGAATAGGTTGACCCCCTATTCTTTGTGGCAAACCCTTAGATATTGGAACACTGCTATCATGTCACCCTAGTCCTGTGATGGTGATCCTATGGCATGCGTGCCAACGCAGAGCCATCTCTCTGAGCACACCAGCTGTTGCCTGTTCCTCTTCCGGGTTCCTGCGCACGCATGCATGCCAGCCAGCCAGCTGTTCTTCGCACATGCAGGAGCACTGTAAACTGGAAGAGCAGCTTCCTGGCGCATGCCGGGAAGTGCACACCGGCCAGCTGGTCTTCTGGTTTTTGGTGCACATGCACACAAGAGACCAGCTGGCCAGTGTACATGTGCGCGCCGGAAAACAGCTTCCCGGTGTGTGCATGCACTCTGGGGAGCTGCTCTTTTGGTTTCTAGTGTTCCCCTGTGCGCACGCGCACTCCCATTTGGACACTTGATGCCGGAAAGTTTCGCCTACGCTGCCCTAGTCCTTCTTGTCTGTTCTCTGTATGAATCTTGTCAAAATGTGTGTTCAGGAGAAAAAGTATTTTGCTTTCTAACCTAAACGTGGTTTGGCCATATTTTGTTTTTGTTTTACCAATCTATTATTAAAGAAAAGAGGATAGAATTATATGTCCCAAAGGTACTTTTTTTTCCCAAGAGGCAACTGGACTTTCTACTTTTTCTTTGAAGACGTTTCACTTCTCA
>AZIM01000055.1:168314-178480 GCA_000516915.1 Ophiophagus hannah
AATAAATAAATAAATAAATAAATACTTCACCCTGGATTTTAAAGTTAGAAAAGGGGTGGCTTTGGAGCTTTACTCACAGTAACTGACTTTTTAAAAAAAACAGAGATAATGACAGAGGCACTGGCTGCGTGTTGATTTGAAGACTCCCTGATTGGTCTACTGGAGAGGATAACATCCATTACAAGGTCAGCAGCAGTAAGGACACTTACAGTACTTATATGCAGCAATCCATATGAAGGTTTATGGAGAGATCTCTCTCCAGTACAGTAGCCATCTAAGGTATGAAATGAGGCTGCAACCTTTCCCTTCTTCATGTAATGAGAGACCTAGCATGGGCAGCATCAGTGTTCCAGATGCTCATTCTTCATCTCCTTCTCTTGTCCTCTCTCTTGGACATCACTATTCTCACCTCTTCCCATACACAGAAACTTCATCTTTTAACCTCTCAGGCTCTGATTCAGCTCGTGGCTCAAACTTTTCTAGATACTTCTTCTCCTGAACCATATATTGAGATAGGACACTTCCAAGGAACTCCAGAGAAGACCATCCAGGTTCAGCTAGCTTTCCAGAACATCCTTTTTTAAAAGTACAAAATTGATAGTGCATTATTATACCACAAAGTAAAATGAAATGAAATAAAAGCAAAGTTTAGTTGAATGGGTTTCTGTGTAAATTTCAATTCTGAACCCATTGGTCATTAAGAACTGCCATGGAAGCCTTTTTTCAGTTTTCTGATCAACCATCTCCAACTTGCTGACCCTGGGGTTTCCCTCCCCCCCCAGAATTTAGCTCCCCAAATGCCCAGTAAAGTTGTGAAGATGGAAATTATGTAGTTCCACAATATTAGTTGAGTACCAAGTTGGGGGATTTAGTCTGGCAGTGAGTGAAAACAAAACAAAACAAGGACCTGTGGAAGAGAGAGTGAAACTCTTAACTGAAGAATAGGTATCAGTCAAAAATTATTCTGCATATATCTTTAGATCAGATTAAAATGGTTGTTACCTTTACTTAAGGCATTTCCATTTATTCTACTGCTGGGCTATCACTCACTCCTCCATAGTTTCATTGTTTTAAGTGGTCCTTGATGCTCTCTGAGCTTGGTTGTTTTCTTAAAGATGTTTCATTACCCAAACTCATCAGGGCTTCCTTCATTATTTTACCATTTTTAGTCTCTCCTTTACTTTCAGATTCATAATATTGATTTTCTTTTTATAATTGGAGTTAATTATGCTTTAGTATCTCTTTCCTTGGAACCATAATTTTTTATTATTATAAGGTAAAGCCACAAAGACTATGGATCACTAAATTAAGCATCCTTGATAGCCAACTCACATTACACTGCAGTAGGTCCCTTGTGATAATGCAGAAAGACAATATAAACACGGGCGATATGTCATACATGCATTGCTTAGAATTAGAATTCAGAGATACAATATTTTAATGCTAATCCAAAGGTAGCCCTACGAATAAGGAAATTTTTAAAGTCTTAAGGTCATCCCCAGCGTTGTTGAATAAGCTTTCATCTTTTGAAATATTTGCTGAAATAGAGATACTATAGAGAGACAGAGAAGTCTGTTTTCTATTCCTGACACAGATGTTTCTTGACCTTATTTTGCCTCTTCCAGTTTTCTGTCTTCAAATAGAACTCTTACCCTATCTTGCATAAAACAGACCATGAAATTTCACATATGGTATAAAAATAATCATATTGTAATTTCTAAATATGGGAATAATTCTTTACTTCTGCCCAGTGCATTGTAAGAAATTTCAACTCAATGAAAATGAGTCAAAATAATAGATGGCTGGGTTGGAATGATTCTTATGGTGAAGGAAAATTATCAGGTTTCCGTTCTCTATTGAAAGGCTTCCTTTCTTCCTTTACGCTTCTGATTTATGTTGCTGCCCAAAGAAGAACAGATTTGTTAACAGTAGATTCTGAAGGGGAGTAATCTGGCTAGAAGTAAGTCCAACTATATATTCAGGTAGGCCTTACCTAAGCCTTGGTTTATGTAAGGCATAAATGTGGGCCGTTTCAAGATGGATTGGTTTATTTACACTGAATTTCCAGCATATATTCATCCGTAGGTCTTTGCCTTTCCATTTCTGCGTTATTCTGCTCTTCAAAAAATGTTTATGGTAGCATCCCAATCCAAAGTTTAATCAGATCCATCATTGCTTAGCCAAATTTGGCTAGGTGCTACCAACTGAATTTATATATCCTTCAAAAAACCTAATTTCAATCCTAATCAGATACTGAAGGCTAACTGGTTGAGAACAATATTTTTATTTTCTATTCCTTCTTTCTCCCACCGGTACAATTCATGCTTTATATACTAGAGGCACCCAGCTGAATCCATTGCATCTACAAGTAAGGTTGGGAAACATTCCTGTCCGAACATAGAGAGATTCCATAGAGAGATCATCATGTTTACGTAGTATATATTGGAGGTGGAGATCCTTTGAGAGCTGTATGCAACAAAATTTCATTTTAATGTATGTCGATTAGTGTACATTCAGAGTAACAATAAAGTTATTCTAAGTCTAAATCATTGCAGCCAGTCAATAGAAACTAGTAGTCTCCAGCCATTGGATCTTCAGATCAAGACCAGTCTTCAGACCAAAACAATGGGGTCTGACTTCTAGTGTTGAGTTCTGTCTTCTTGAAGTCAGAGAAGTCAAGAGAGCTTTATAAGAATGGCTTGCATTGTACAAAAGGTTAATAGCAGAAAGAGAAAACAAGCACCAACAAAACTTCAAGAGCATGTTGTGGTTTCTGTTTGTAGACTATTTCTGCTTCCCAGCTCAGCTTTTAGAAAGAAACTGCATCTATCACCATGCTGATAACAATTTTCAAAACTGTATCTCCCTGTAGTTTCACTAACATGTTAACCTACTTACTGCAATTAATGCTTCATTAGTAAGGCTAACTAACTGTTGCTGTGCCCTGTAATGATTTGCCAGGTTTTCTATATACAAGTACATAATCAATGTTTTCCAATTACTGCTATAGTGCAACCACTATTTCAAATAAACTAGATAATAATACAAACCTATTACTGAATCTGAAGTAGCAAAGGCATTTAATTGCCAGCCAGTTCTTCTCAGCTTTTAAAATTTTTCACACTAATGAAGTGTCATACAAAAAAGTTGTATTGATTTTTCCACCACATGGCTTCAACCACAAATATGTAATTATCCCTTTTATATCTAGCAGGGGGATTAAAATAATCTATAGTATATAGCCTTTACTTATCCCTGATGGGTTTAGTAGTACTTTTACCCTTTTCAAAATATGCAGCATTTTGATGAATGAACTTTCAGTAAAATGTTGCTTTATCTGCTTCATATCTTTAGTGCTTTTTTTTTAAACCTAGCTGGTGGGCAAGCAGTGGAATGTTAAATCCTAGTTTTCCCTTAAGCTATCAAATGCTGCAGAGATATTGGAGTAATTTTCATAGCAGTTAAAATTGCAGCAAGACTGCAGTCAATATTCTGTAAATTTACTCACCACTAGTTCATATTAATATTATTGATGTGACCGAAGAGCGGCTTGTATTATACTTTATGGAATTTAGAAGTAGCTTTACTACTTTTAAATAAAACGTCATAAATAGAGTATTGGAAATTGTTCAAGGAGGCCTCCCACTCAAATTACCATCCAGTTGAGTTGGGTCAGTTGCCACCTCACCACCCGACCTACTTCACAGGGCTGATGTAAAAATAAAATAGAATAACCTCATCAGACTTTGTACCAGGAAAGGCAATACATTTCAATTCTCCAGAAACTCAGCATTCAATAACTACCTAGGAACAGGAGTTTCACAGACTCAATACTTATAGATAAATTACTTGATTGAAAAGAAAAATACATACAGGAAATCCTTGACCTCTGACCACAACTGAGCCCAAAATTTCAATTACTAAGCAAGACAGTTAAGTGAGTTGTGCCCCATTTTATGACCTTTTTGCCACAGTTGTTAAGTCAATACACACATGCGCGCGCGCACACACACACTCATGCTTGTGGTGTTATTACACCCCCTCCAAAAATCCATTATCATTGCTTTTAATGAGAAACTATATGGAGGAAGGATGTATCTTGTCAGCAATGCAATTTTCCTCTTGTCAACTGTTCAAGAAAAGAACCCAACATGAGGAAGGAGGAAGCAAGTAATTATTGATTTTTTCCACTTTTATCTGTACCACTTGGGAGGGGCCTATGATAATTCTGGGGTACAGCACTTATGGTGGCTGACTTTTGCCTGCTCTTAGCATTCTACTGCACTCCTCTCTATACTGTCTTTCTTGAGACTAAAGGTGACTGCTTTGTTGGAATAATCTTTCAATGAATTTCTATAGTTGAGCTCCAAGCTATCCGCAGGACAAACAGTGGCTTCTGCAAACCCCCAAGAAGTTGGGTCTTCTTATTTTGTCATTAGGATTGTATTACTTTTTATCATGGTAAAAAATATGTATATTCCATAATCCGCTTGGATTGTGACAGGCAGAGAGTAAAAAACCACCTTTTCCCATTTTCCTTGTGATGATCCTGATGAAATTATGCCTAATGCACACGTAGAAAATCTATCTGCCACTGTAAGGGTTGCAGTTTTGCTGTTATTCCTAATATACTTTTGGATTTCCTTTATAAGCATCTTAAATCTACAGGCTTTTCAAAAGCCATTTTGCAAAGAAAGAATAATCAATGGGGAGTAACAAAAAAAATCTTCATAACTATAGAGGTTGATCAGATAGATCTCTTGTATGAGAATATCCATGTGGCATCTGCCTACTATTTTCTGTATATGTAGTGTTAATAATGTATAAACAGACAATAAAGTTGAGGTAATGCAGCATCAGAATGTTTTGTTTCTGTTGGTATGCATCAGTTAGAAATTCAATAGGAGCATTCTCTTGGCAAGTATTATAGATTGATTGTAAACCTGTTGAATTATTTGCTGCACATCTAACAAAGTAACAGGAACCCTCAAGATAATGAGAATTATATTAGGGAGAAATCCACTAAGCACATTGTAATAAGGACTGTGGATAGATTGTTGACTCATTTCAGCCTGCAGAATTAAGGTTGTAGGTGAGAAATTTGCAACATGTATATGTGGCATTGTATCTTCAAGGACATGTCTATTAAATGACTGGGGAAGTTGTATCTCTTCAGTATCTACCTGGGTACAATCCTTTCTAAAGCAAGCTTATCTTGAAATACCAACTGCAAAGAGTAAATTGAAGGGAATATTAATTCTAAATTCACTGTTCATCAGAGGCTTGGTAAAATCTTTATATCTTATGCTGTATAAATCTTAACTGCTTAATTTCACATTTTCTGCCTTTTTTACATCGTAAGTAGGAATAGGAATAAGGTTAATGCTATCATCTCAAAGTGAAGGCTTTCTGATTCTAAAACACAGAACAACAGGAAACCAATATAATTGTCAATAAACTGTGTGTCTCCTAGTGTAAGGATAAGTTTCCCACAAGGCATTGTCGGTTAGGTTCCAGGCAACCCCCCCAAGAACTACTTTATGGTGGGAGTAAAAGTTAGAAATAATAAAAAGAAGGAAGATATATCTCCCTATGTGTGGACAATTATATTCTCTATTGAATGAACAAAGATATTCCATGCATCATGGAGACAATCTGACATTTGATTTATATGACTTTATTTTTATTCATCATGGCTAAAATAATTGGTAGCAAAACTTTCAGATCATCTCTGTCCTTTTTTCTCATGAAGTGCCAAGGCTGTCTTTTGAATGCTTCTTTCTTTTCCTTTTGGTGAGACTTCTGAGTCTAATTCCCATCCCTTCTTGAAACAGAAGAGAGAGAGAAATTGAAGCACAGCTCTCCTTGGTTTGTAACAGTTACAGAAGACTAGAAAGGGGGAAAGACTTGGCCAAGGAGACCCAGTCAGATACACAGAAAAGAAAAGGGGAAAAGATAGAGAAATTAAAAGGAACCACATCCCAAGACCAAACAGCATATGCTACTCTATAGTCAGCGAACCCCACTCTATTTGCACTGATGATATTACCCAGTCTGGTGATGAAACATCTGCAGGAAAACAGCCAGGTTTAGAGGACACCAAAACAGACAGAAAATAAGGCAAGTAGTACTATTGTCTTATTGGAGCAAGGCAAGCGGGGTGCGGCCTCAGCCACAAGGCCCTTCTGTATCTCTAGTGAATCTAAACAAAACAATGTC
Organism: Ophiophagus hannah; assembly: GCA_000516915.1. Classification (NCBI taxonomy): domain Eukaryota; kingdom Metazoa; phylum Chordata; class Lepidosauria; order Squamata; family Elapidae; genus Ophiophagus; species Ophiophagus hannah. Next base: position 174,534 of record AZIM01000055.1, read on the forward strand.
TATTGTTTGTCTTTGGAAGTACAGTAAGTCCTATTGCAGTCAACTGGGCCTTTTTTTCCTGAGTAGACACAGCTAGGATTGAACTTTTAATTAACTTTAGGGTATTTGTGGGAATATCATACTGCAGCCTAAGAGCTTTATGCAGCCTTTAGGTTAATTTCACGCAACTCTTTGAAATTTCAAAAGCCCTGCATAAACAGAAAACTAAGATCATCTGGTAAGAACAATTTGTTCTTGTGTGCAGAGGAGGATTGAATGGAGTGAAAGAGACAGGCCCAAAAAGCAAAGGAAGGAGGGAGTAGAAAAAGAGAGAAGGAGATCAAAAAGAGAAAGTGAGAGAAAGTTTGATTTGACCAACTTCTGTCTCTGCTTGCTTGTGCCCCTTCCAGAAGCTTCTGCAGGATCTGATCTTTCCACTGTAATGACAAAGGCCTCAATGTTACAATGCAAACTCAATCCCTTTCATATCTCCATGTGACATCACAATGCAGTTACAAAAGAGATGGAGCTTACATCACAATATGGCTTTGATGATTTGCCATCCCCATCTTGGTCACCCTGGTCCCACCTGACATGCAGCTACTTATCAGTTGCCCCAAAAGAAATGTAACCTGTCTGTTCCCGCCATATTATCCCTTTTTCATTACTCTATAATCTCTTAATTTAGGGTAGAGTCAGGGCAAGTGGTTGGAGCTGAGCATTTACTGGCCAAATGCCCTTCCTGATGCCATGCGGAGTTCGCAGCAGGTATTTTTTTTCTTTGTGCATACCATCATAAGAATAATAAATAATGACAGAGCTTTTGCTTTTAAAACAGAAAATATCCCATACACCTTTAAATGAAGCGAATGGGTTTGCATAAGGAAAGGATAATATTGCAGGTAATGACTGTTTAATCTGATGTCATTCAACTTGGGATGTCAACACATCTTCTAAAACACTTCTCCTGATCATAAATGGCCATTACCTTGACCGTTGACATGAAGCCATCAGAGTTATATTATTGACAAAACTTTCAGCTCCCCATCTGTTTCACTGAACGAGCATCATATAGCTGTCAGCTCAGGCAGAGCACAAAACTGATGATCACCTCTGACATTTCTCTTTCAATGTTTATGGAAACAAAACACCTTGAGGTGGGTTTTTTTTAACCCAACTATGGCAACTGCAGAAGCTGCAGATCCTCCCCATGTCCCTGATTTATGAGCAGCAAAAGATCTCTTTTTTGAACTGAATGGCAGCCTCCTTTTGTTTCTCTTTGAATAAGGTATCTTTTTTTAAAAAAAAATTTAACATTATCCCTCCACTGCACATGTGGTACTGTTAACACATTGAATACTGTATAGTCTAACATGAGATTTAAAAAATGCTTTTATCTTATTACACCTTAGGTTCAGTCAAATGGTAACTTGTGTTTTTTTAAGGGCATATTCTGATTCTCAGATACATGAATCTCCTGTTTGAAAAAAATATTGCCAAAATATTGTATGTTATGGAAGAACCTCTTGCCATGGTACAGAATGGTAACTGTTCTCCAAAAAAGATAAGTCAAGAGGGAATTATAGTTGGAACCCTGAGTACAATTATTTGGAAGAAAGCTCCAATTACTGCACTTCTGAGTAGATAGGCATAAGGTGGTGTGGAGCATGCTACAACAATGTGTGTAGGATCCCTATGACTAAACTATAGACTTCAATAAACAACTCATGGTTGATGGTATTAAACCATCAATTGATAGACTGTGGAGTACCAACAAAAATGCCTTCCTTATCACTCCCACCACTATTAAAGATTGCCCCGTCGTTATAAGTATTTGGGAGGAAGCAAGGAAACAAATGATGAAACTCACTTTTTGGTATCACAGTACAAACCCTGTGACTTACATACACGCATCCAATGTCAGATCGCAGGTAGGAAAGGTCAGGGTTTCCATCATAAAGTGGTAAAGCATGTCTCTTTTTTTTTCATCATCATGATTTGTGATGGACGTCTAGGCATGCAGGTTGACAACAGTAATTTTTCTGCCAACCTACCTCAGACAAAACATAGCTAGGAAATCAGTTTCTCTCAAGAACACCAGACTGTAATCCACCACCCACTCATATTCCTAGTTTAGAAAGAAAATAATAGGAACTACAACAGGGAACATGCTTACCATTTTTAAGGTGACCAGAAGTTGGCAGTGATTAAAATAGTCCTGCAATGTGAGTGAGGCTGGTATTTCTGAGGTTAGAATTCCTTGGGTGGGTGTAAGGAATTGAACATATTGTTTTTTTATTAAGCTTGAATCAGGGTTTACATTACTCTAATTTCCAGCAGCATTGAACTGAAATGTCTGCAGGACTATATTAAAAAAGCTAGGAGGTTAGATGTACCCCTGGGACAAATTCCTGTGTGTGTAGGATCCCTGTCTCTACAAAATAGATTCTGCCTAAAATATATAGCACCCAAGCTATTTACTTATGACCCAGTGCTTCTGTAAGCAGAATACTACAGTATTGCTGTTCTTCCTGAATCTGTTCCCTCCATATTATCAGGTGACTGTACAGGGATGGGATTCAATTTTTTAACAACCGGCATGGCTAGGTGGGTGTGGCCATGTGACTGGGTGGGTGTGGCTTCTTCTTCTTTTTGCAGCAGCACCCCTCCCGTGCGCCCCTTTTTGCCTCCTGGGCCTCTTTTTTTTACTACTGGTGTTTTTTTTACTACCGGTTCGGTCGAGCAGTAACATTTTTATTACTGGTTCGTCCGAACCGGGCCAAATGGGTAGAATACCACCACTGGTAGCCTAGCTGTGATGATGCTGTGGTTAGAAAGCAGTATTGCAGGCTGACTCTGCCCAATGCCAGCAGTTCGATTCTGACCAGTTCAAGGTTGACTCAGCCTTCCATCCTTCCAAGGTCTTGGTAAAATGAGGACCCAGATTGCTGGCGGCAATAGGCTGACTCTAAACCGCTTAGAGAAGGCTGTAAAGCAGTATATAAGTCTATGTGCTATTGCTATACAACATGGAATCATAGGGCTGTAAGGGTAAGGGAGCCTGGAGGTACCTAGTCAAACCCCCTGCTCAAGGCAGGAGGCCATATACCATACTGCTCAAATGGCTGCCCATTCTTTTCTTTAAAACCTCCAGTGATGGAGCCACCCATAACAAGCTACTCCATTGATTCATTGTTCTCACTGTCAGGAAATNNNTCCTTAGTTCTAGATTGGTTCTCTCCTTAACAAGCTTCCACACATTGTGCTGTCCAGCCAGTATATAGTTAATCGGAATTGGTATAGTTAGTTAGTAATTGGGAGCTGTCCCCTTAAGGGAATGCATCATGGTAAACGTAGTTAAGGTATCCTGGGAAATGTAGTCCATGTCATGTGGCCACNCATGTCATGTGGCCACATCTGTAATCCTGTCTGGTCACTGAATTGACCCTTGGTGGGTTGGGGGAGGTTTCTTCACTCTTGCTCGGACCCTAGCTTCATGCTAGCACTTCTCCTTTGGCTCTACTACTATGGGATGAAATAGGGGAAAGATTACTATCATTTTACACTATGATTTCAACTATGCAAAGCATTGGAGAGTTATCTATCTATCTTTATATTCAACAATTGAATCAAAGGACAGAATACCCATGATTTCTTGTCCTGCTCTCTGGTGATTGGAAGAACAAGTCAATCGCCTCTTTTATGGCCAGGGACTGGAGATATTTCTCAGAGAATTTTTGAAATCTGCCCAATGAATGCATAAAATTCAGCTCAGGACACAAGGTTATTCGGTCCAGTTTTACCACTGCACTACAAGGAAAGGAGAAAGAAGAAACAGATTGTGCCAATTCAGTTTTTAAAACGTTGAATCATAATTCAGCTGATTTCAGTGGTGGGATTCAAAAAAATTTACTNNNAGTTCTGTGGGTGTGGCTTGTTGGGCATGGGCGTGGCTTGGTGGGTGTGGC
>AZIM01000055.1:194204-205530 GCA_000516915.1 Ophiophagus hannah
TTCTCCAGAACTGGTCAGAACCTGCTGGTCCAATGTGTATAATGAAATAATATTGGAGTCTGGAGAAAAGTGGAAGACTCATTAAATGTGTACCAATAAACACGATATTTAAGTAGCATGACTGAAGGTAGACTACATCACTCAAGATGCATAGTATATTCACAATCCCACTTGTCAAAAATTACTAAAAATTACACACTTATTCATCCCTTCAATTAATCCTTAAAGATCACTTAAAAATGCTAATGCATTTGAATGTAGATAAATGCAGAAACAGGGATGGCTGATCTTCAGATTATTCAAGATTTCTTGAGAGGTATATATGTGTAGCATAAATTAGGATGGGCTAGAAGTAGTTAAAATGTATACACGTTATTTGACATGCTTAACTTAAGAGAAATGGTGTCTCTGAATGTGTGCAGATTAAAAAAAAAAAAAAGCAAAAGGATGACCATGACACCAAGAATAAACAATAAAAAACTTTCCGATTTGCCATTGGAGAATTCATGGATGCGAACATGAGCTCCAGGAAGAAAAGTCTCCAAAACACACATATCTTTTTTAATACATTTCCTTCTGGTTTTGTCAATGGCCGGAATAAAAAAAAATTCAGAGTAGCTGCCTGCCTTCCGTGCAAGGGGGTGAGGGAGTGAGGTAGGGAAAGGAAACAATGCCAGAAATTCATCTATGCATGCTAAACCTGCATCTGCTTGATAGATTTCATTTATCCCTCTCAGCCAGGGTTAATAAATTGTTAGATAATCCTGCTAGATTGTACAGGTCTTTAATCCTTGCTGTAATGTTTTCTCATTAGCTGCTCAGCACTGGCGGCAAGAAAGCCCGCCATGGCCGCAGGCACCACTGGAATTAATTACTAGAAGAAACATGGCTGTTTTGGAATTGTCATCTTGAATTTATCACTTGCCACTTAATGTAACACAACTGACCTAATACCTCCTCGGGGTCACTGGGGGATTGGGCACTAGATCCACCAGGGTAATAGCAGGGGCCTCCTGTATGTCTAATGTGCCTGTATTTCTCAGCACGCATCTGCTGGAGGCCTGCCTGCAATCCTACCCTGGAGGCAAAGCGTGCTAACAATGTCCCTAGCAAATTGCAGATTACCTCTACGTCATGTTCCATCAGAAGCCAGGAGTGATTCGCAAGGGCTGGCAATCAGACGGAATTTTAGCCCTTTGGAGATGATCATCTTTCATTACAAGGGACGGAGTGCTTGCTTAGGCTAGCGTTTTCAGAAAAAGAACAAAATGGCTTGTTCACATGTGGATGTGAGTAAGTGGCTTCTGGGGAAAGAGAAAGGGGGTGGGGCCCTCTTGTCAGGCTTGCTTTTGCTTCACAAGCTCTGCAGAGACTGCACATTTAAATAACTTAAACAAGGAATGGTGTTTTGATAACAAATCGACAACCCACTGCAGCTTTCTCCCAGAACAGTAAGCCTTTATTCCAAGCTAGGTGAATCTACCCTCTTCTACTTCCCTTGAATTCTAGCAGGAGAGGGTGTGCCTGTTATTGGAGAGCAGAGCTCTAGCAATACAATGCAATATTTACATTTTAGATACAGCTGATCGTCATAGAGGCAGGGTGGGACCAAAGCAAAGGGGAAGGGGCTTGGAATAAGGTGGCCCAGGTTCTATTTCACCCACCCATGATGCGGCCTGAAAGACTCTTGGCCAGTCTCAGTCCAACCTTCCTCACAGGGCTGTTGTGAAGAAACATAATGGGCCTCCTTGAGTTGTTGAACATAAGGTGGTACATAAATACAGATAGTCCTCGACCACAATTGAACCCAAAATTTCTGTGGCTAAGGGTTTTTGTTGTTAAGTGAAGTTTGCCTCATTTTACGACCTTTCTTGCCACATTTGTTAAGTGAATCACTGCAGTTGTTAAGTTAGTTGTTAAGGGAATCTGGCTTCCCCTTTGATTTTGCTTGTCAGAAGGTTGCAAAAAGTGATCACAGAATACTGCAACTGTCATAAATATGTTGACAAGCTTCTGAATTTTGATCACATAACCATGGGGATGCTACAATGGTCTACAATGGTCACATGTGTTAAATTTGTCACAAGTCACTTTTTTCAGTGCCGTTGTAAGTTTGAATGGTTACTAAATGAACTGTAGTCAAGGACTGCCTGTAAATAATACTACACCAGTATCCTAAGCTGACATTTAAACAATGAAAAATTAAGTCTTAGATAACAGATCCTGGATAAGTCCATAGCAGTAGAATATTGAAATTCCTACTGTCTAATCACCACACCTTGATTTAAATGATTGTGGGGTGATCTGTACAAAGATCCATTTTACTGTGGCTGAAGGACTCCTGTGCGTGAGAGATGCCATAAATTTTCTAATGATAAAAAGATAAATAACTAACTAGGCTCCAGTTGCCTTATGAGAAGTCTTAAACCGTTTCCTCCAGCTTTGCCATCCTGTCCCCTATACACTCAGCACAGTAAAGTGAAAGAGATGTATAAGGCCACATAAACATTCAGAGTTATCCTATTGTGTTTTAGAAGACTATTTATAGAGAAAAGCAAAATGTCTCCCTGAAGTATACTTAGATGTAAGCTTCCATAATCTTCCTGCTCAGACAGCAGGAAATCTAATATACCAGCACAATAAACCTGTAGGAAACAAAGGTTTTATACAGCATTAAGAGGCACAGTATTAAAACACCAGAAAGATATTTTTAAGAGCTCAGAAAATCATGGGGCATTTTTTTCCCTCACTGAATGAGAATACTGCTGCAAAAGTTTCAGATTTCTCTTGGCAACTTTGTTGTTGACTCAGTTTTGTTCTGTGATCCCACTGAGAATTGCAGTATAAATGTTTTTAACAAAGATCTAAGCCTGTGGCCTGCAGGTATGAACACAATATATTATCTACCCTCAATTTGTGAATTTGTCAGGAGATTTTCCAAAAAGGAAACTAGCCTGAGTACAAGAAGCTGATTTCTTCCTCCCTCAACTCTCATACCAGGGAATTTATGTCCAGTTCCCCAATAATTTTGTAAATGTTCTGCTCCCAAAATCTGGAGAAAAAGAATTTGCTATAAGTAGATCTTATATTTTATTTTCCATACTATTCCCAAGAAGTCAACAAGAATCAAGTTAAATATAAATTATTTGATTTTTTTTTAAAGAAAGAAGGAACATGAAGTATGTAAGTGGAGCAGGCAGGGAATAGAGACCCAGAGAGATCATAAATGGAAAAATCTGAAAGGGATCCACCAAGGAAATTCACTGATTCTCAATAGAGCAACATCCTCAACATTACTTTTCTCTTTGTTTAAGGATACCTCCTCATCTCTTTATTGTTCTTTCCTTTTGAACTATGTGGGGTGACATTATGACACAAAAGAGATGACCCTATAGGTTGCATCCAATTTTAGGAAGAAAGGACAAAAATGGGTGAGTTAAAATTTTGTCCTTTAGGTTTCTTCTACAGTTTTCTCACCTTTTGTTACGTACCAACATAGTTCTCTTCTTGGTCCGCAGTTCAGGCAGGAGTTCAAGTCATTTTATTGGCGGCTGGTCCGACAGCTGCAATATAAAAGGGGCTGTCAGAAGGTGTCAGCTGTTGCCCACCACCACGCACAAATTAGTTAACTTGTGGCAGCTGCGGGTAACCAGTTATGTTAATAAACATTGTTAACTGTTAAAAGATTAGTCTACAATTACTTGGCGCCACCAATCTAACACCTTTCTTCATCAAAATGACAAGAAATCAAAATTCAATGGATAATTTAGCGGGGACCAATGGAGCACTAATAAATAATTATAGAACCCAGGTGATCAGGTTTTTAAAGCTTCATTGAAAGGAGGAGTGGAAGGGGAAACTCCCCTTACAAGAAAAAGGCTGCTCACTGTTTTTGCCTTTATTTATTACCTGAGACAAAATCTATTGTGCATGAAATGTGATCGGTCAGATTTCATATTCCATCATGGAAGAGAAATTTCCCACCAATGGTGGAATGTAACTGGATTGCCCTCCTATCTTCTCAACAGCCTCTATAGCTGGTTCTTCCTATTGATAAGAGTGGTGGATATGGGTTGTGGTGGATATGGATCCTTTAGTCCTCTGCCTCTCTCATTCTGTAATGAAATCAACACCTGCTCTCAGACAGGACTAAATTTGTGCTTTTTCTCCCAAGACAGATAGTAAAGGCTTATTTATCCTCCCTTGCTTTTCCCCTGTCGGTCTTTCTTTTGCCAACATGACTTTGAACTTTTGAGTGAGTCGATTCTGGAGCAAAATGGAAATTCATTCTGCACTTTTAATTGGGGTTCTTCAGGCTTAGAGAGATCAATATTGAAACAGACATCATGTTTGCATTTTGTCTTTACAATTTACATTTATACTTTTCCATAATCCAATGTTATTTCTACATAGAAACGAAGTAAAGTCAAAGTTGCATAAGGATGCAAGACAACAGGAGACTCCAAGACTCTAGGCTGGGTTAGGAAGTCAAAAATCAGCCTGAAGTGTGTCAATGGCAAACAAGCCACTTTTGTGAGAACCAGAGTGATGCATTATAGCCATAAGTACTCAGGAAGTCCAGTTCCTTCAGCTATGGAAACCTGTGACTTTGCACCATCTTAGATTATTTCAAAAGGTTGTTGTGGAGAACAGAATGCTACATATACCACCTAGTGTTCCTGAAAGTTAGGTGAGATATGAAATCATTTAAATTAATAATAAAAATAAATGCCATTAATGTCATTGCAGACTGTCTTCCTTGCCTGGTGGCTCACATCAAATTCTATATAATCCATAAAATAGTGACAGCTAAACAAAACTGAACCCCTAGGAGTACATTCATGTGTTTTACGGATTTGGCAGTAATATGTCCAATTTCCTTGGAGCAGTTTTTACTCATCATCTGCTCTGATCATTTGAGCAGTGTTTGTGGAGCAGAATTATCCTTTCAGGAGTTTTTTTTTAAATCCCCAGATCTTATCATTTGAAAAGAGCACTGCAATCATAAATGTTCATCCCGAGGAAAGCATGCAGCAGCCTAAGTGCAATCTCTTTTGTGTTCATCATTATAGAGAGAAGTGAGTTTAGGCAAGCAATTGTCATGCGAGCAGAGTTGGAAGTAATAATGTGGCCTTTAATGACGGAATGATGGACCTGCCAAACACTAACTCCTGCCGTACACTGCTTGCCTCTCCCTGCTGGAGAGCACAGAGATGCCCATCGGGGAGTTATTAACATATCCTCGTCAACTCACAGCCAACTTTAACATAATCCATATTTGTTGGAGAAGGTCCAACATCAGCTAAAGAACAGAAGTCACATGATGCAACGAGACATTTCCAGCAACACGCAGAACGCATGCTTGAGCAGGTCAGCGATTCCAAAATGCAAATAGCCAAAATGCTCTTCTGAATAGATCGGAAGAACAAACTCTTTCGGGACAAGGAAACTTAGCTCTTCTGAACATCACAGCCTTAGGTGGGAGAGAGCAGGCACCCAACTGGGGTGTCATGCTTTGTTGACACCTCCAAAGGGAAAAAAGACCCTTGTAAGCGGCCCCTTGGGAATGGGAAAGGGCTATTGCAGAGGTGATCTGTGTGGGGAATACAAATTGTTCTTCATTCAGCAGTGCCCTCTTTGTTCTAGAGAGAATACGTTTTAAAGAGTCACTGGAAATTATTTATGTTTACATTATATTGTTACCTGCGATAAAACAGATGGCAGAATCCTGACATACTATTTAGTAAAAAAAAAGTATAAAAAGTAGGACAATTAGCAACCAAAAAGCATATCTCAAGAACGCTTTGCACAATAAAGACTGAAATCTCAATAATAGCAAGTTCCAGGAGAATTAACTTGGAGGAACAAGTCCTACAGTGAAATTTTTTCTCCATTGTCATCTTTATCCTTATTTAACCATCAGTGATAAAGCTCATGGAGAAGACCGACGGGCACAGAGAGGTTTGGAACAGAAATTCCTAAGAGTCAACTAAAAAATGTATATTATTTATTTTCAATGAAGTTTGGAAAGTTCCATTTCCATTTCAAGAGTTTCAGACATTGAAAGGGTTAAAGAAGCTGACTTATCAATCTAGTTAACTCATCAGGCTTTAAATCAGCTCACATCTGTGAGCTTGACCTGATCATCTAACCAAAATCAACCAGTATTGATCATACTAAAATAGCCCTCTTATTTCTGAAAGCTTTTTCCGACTAAGACCAGTCTTCTGGAGCTTGATCTATCGAAATTTAAGAAGGCATTAAAACATGTCTTGTTTATGGAGCTTTGAAAAGCTTATTTGAGTGCCAATTTTATGCAGAAACATAGTATTATTTCAAGATAGATTTTAATCAGTGTTTTTAAGGTCATGGACTGTTCAAGTTGCCAAGGCTCTGGATTTTCATTAGTATTTTCAATTGTATAGGAACGTGAGTTATTGAATTAATTTTTGAGTTTTCAGTACCGTGTTATTTTGTATTGTATCTAGTTATAGGTACATGAAAAATAAAACAAAGTTTTCCTCATGAATTACAGCCAGGACACAGTAGGATTATGGGAGAGCCCAGGAACCATATCCCAAGTTTGCGTATACACTGACTCTCTCTCTCTCTCTCTCTCTCTCTCCCCCCCCTCTCTCCATAGACTAAGAGACAGACACAAAATAATCAGGTGTTGATGTATTCTGATATTTAATCAATCATATCCTGTGCACTCTTGCAAACAAATCTATAAATCAAGGTGCTTATGTGTATGCTGAAGATGTCTAATTCTGTACCACCATTATCTTACATGAAGGCTTTCTTTTTAAGGTTTATGTCTGTAATAAGATGCTCCTAAGAAATGGCTCTTCACAGATTCAATATTCCTCGCATAAGACAGAATAGTTCATTGGCCAATTGCACAGCCTTATGAGCACCATTCTATCACACTGGTACAAATCAGCAGCAAATCACTGAACACTGTTTTATGGCAATAAGATTTTTTTTCATATTTTGCGGGGGAGGGAGGAGTAAAATAAGAATTCCAAGTCTCTATTTGAAAGGTAGAAAAGAAAGATGTAGAGGATATATTTTATTTCAAACTTACTTAGTATTCTAGATTATACTTATTTCGAACTCTTAGTCTCTGAAGCTATTTCTATTCTATTTTTATTTTTCAGACTTGAGTGAACAACATTGGCCTTTTCCTTTTTCTTTTTGGTCCCTGATGTTAGGTAAAGCTAAAAACATTTATTATCGGCCAATGCATTCAGTCTACAATTATCATTGTGAGCCTCACTTTGAAATGCAGATCTCATAAATGAAACATCTCTCTAAATTTTTTTAGACTTTTTTGCTTCTTTTCCATGCCCTCTTTTCTACAACACCCTATCAGGTAACACTTCTGAAGAACTTCAGAGAAAGAATAGTGGAAGCTTGGAGCCAACTTCCAATGGAAGTAGTGGGTCAATCATCAGTAACTGAGTTTAAACATGCTTGGGATAAACACATGGCCATCAATCAACAAAACTTAAAAAATAAAAAATGATTACAAATAATAAATACAGAAATTAAAAAAACTCTAAAAGGGAGACTCAATGGACTAGTAGGTTTTTTTCTGCCATCAGTTTTCTATGTTTATATATTTCTAACTTGAAAATCAGCACTACTTTTATACTGTTTTTGTTTGTCCTTACAAATATATTTCCCTCCTATGAACAGAAAAGTTAGTTATTTATAAATTTATGGTATTGCTCAGTTTTAATTGACTGCGGTAATAGAGTCTAATAATAAACAATGATAATAAATAACATGAAATCAGATTGAATTAGTAAAACTGAAGGTGGGATGGTTGCCTCCCCCATCAACCCCTAGCATAAGTTTGAAAGCTACTTCTTAACTATTTAAGCCATTCTGAAAAGTTTGTTGAAAGGAATGCATTAGGTATCCCTAATAAAACACAAGTTAAAATCATGTTATATGGTTTTACAGAATTTTCAGCATATTTTTAGTGACGAGTTTGAAAAAAACTCAGAAACAGGACATGATATATATTTTTATTTATTAAGTTTCTATGCCACTCATCTCCCCTACAAGGTGACTCCAGGTGGCATGATGGAGATTAGCCATCCTCAAACAAGGAGGCTTGGAGGTTTTGTGTCCATCCCTCTCTCTAAGAACTAGAGCTAAACCTCCTTATAATTTTCCTTTTTAAATAACCGTCTGTGCTCATAGCTGCCATCATAATATAAAAGGCTGAGAAAAGGAAAATCAGGTTTCCATCCTGCTCATCAGGGTTGATAACAAAGGAGTAAATGCCAGCAAGGTTTCCAATTCCAGATGATGGAGGTGCTAAGAAATCAGGAACAGATCATGCTGTTATTCCATAAGGGAGTTAAAATGCTGGCTGCCCTCAGAGAGAGAATGGTAGATCAGACGAATAAACCGCTGGATGATCTGACAAGACAGTTTCTCCATTCCTTTGGGATGAGACTTAGGAACCCATTCTGAAATTTAAATCAGTGTTTCCCCTCCTCCCACAGCTCTGCCCGAATAAGCCGTGAAGAACACATTCATTTTTTAAACTAGCCTTCAGCCAAGATAGCGGTGCTGATTTAAATATCCAGAGAATCTCAGTTTGGAAGAAGCTGGAAGGGTGGACTTCCAGTTGAATTCTTAGCTACTGGAATATGCTGGAACAAGCATAACATTAACAATGTTATATTAGCCTATTTCTATATTCCTCTAAGAATGTTCTTTAAAAAGTTTGCTAGAGAACCAATTTGGTCTAATGGTTAAAGTATCAAGGTAAAAATCAGGAGACTGTACTGCCCACTCACACACACACGCAGGCAGCAATAGGTTACAAGGTCTTTATTGAGCTGCCCAAACCCAAATATACAGTCCCCAGCAGCTCTTGAATAAAGCCCACACCACCACACCCTCTATGTTCCAACAAGAGGAGCAATCTCAATTCCCAAAGCCAGGCAGAAGCCAGAACAAAGGCATTCGACAAAGCAAGAGTTTCAAAGGCTTGAATAAGTCCATGAGGCAAGTCACTAGGTCAAGGCACAAACCAGAGATCCAAAGTTCAACACATAGCTCAGGATATCATTGATAACATGATGCCTGAGCTACACCTTTGAATGCATCCATTTTCTTCAAAGGTCAGACGATTTGGGATTGATTTCTAGTATTCTTGCAAGTGCTATCAGAAAATGTCCCTATATATTGATCAGCACAGTGGAAAAACAAGAAATCCAACATGGAACTCATATCTTTTTTTTCTCCCATTGAATAAATGCACAGTATGTATAGTCCTGATAAATCCACAACTTCCATAACTCAGCACAGGAAAGTGATTCCCACCACATAAACAAATGCTTATTTACATGGTGAAAGTGGATTCCTACCCCCAAATTGTGTATCCGATTCTTAAAATACATTCTTTAGGGTTTGGGAGATCTCATAGATGAGAGTATCCTGACCTCCTCGTTCTGTCACATAGGATAAATTCTACTGCATGAGTACACACACACACACACACACACACACACACACACACTTACATACTGTATGATCGTGTAAACAATGTTTGCCCATTAAACCTTAGCTTAGCATTAGGGCTCCTGTCCCAAGATTATGTTTAAAGATAGCAGAAGTGTCACCATATTCCTCTGCACAGCTCAGTCATGACCCTAATTAATATGTCTAAGTTAGACATGCACTTCTTCAAGTAATGGGTGGTTTTGTTTGGACAATTAGGCAGAGCTGACAAGAAAATTTTCCATCAAACTGGGTCATAAAAAGTACATTATTCAGCATTATTATGAGCAAAGCAGTATTTATTACCTGAACTTTACAATACAACATTATCAATCATTACCTGCCATTGAGGTATGTTAACATGAGATCAAAGGGAAAAGACCAAGTTAAACAAACAGTGATGCATAGAAGGGCTTTCTCAATGCCTCACTTCACTGGAAGCCAGGGATGCTGAAGAGACTGTTTGATCTCAGGCTGTCTTAAGGAAAAGAGTAACCCACAAAGAGTTTTCCTCCCTTTGTTTCCTGCCTTGATGAGAACCCAAACTCACATGGCATTATAAAATATAGAAGCCATCCTTTCCTGAAAAGAAGCTATGCAAAGAAACAGGGAAAAGACATGCTGAGGTCACAGCCAGATGATTTGAAACTAATTAGAAAGCACAGTGAAAAATGTCAATTCTAGCAAAGATGATATTAAGGGCTGTGCCTCACAAGCCAGTTACATTGCGATTGCCAGTTTCTGAGCCAACAGAAAATTATACCGACTTAACATTTGCTGCCCTGACTCTATCCTGCTACAGGCATAATGCCAACAAATGGTTCGGTTCTTATTTCTCACAGACATGCTAAGGACACAGATTGTCCTTTGCTTCTCTCCCCTCTGATCAAATGTCTCCAGCTAGCCGGGAAACCTGAAATGATCATCTCATAGCATGGAAAATGGATGGTGGTAGGTATGGAAGAAGAGGAATGATTGGATAGATGGCTGGACCTGTCAAAATACGGTCTGGTTTTGCCCAAGAGCATTCAAAGAAAGCTATATGTTAGCTTTGAAACAAATTCCTTTTAGAAATGGGCTTAGTATTGATTTAGAGGAATGGGATTTTAGAATTAAGAATTGGTTTGTAGCCCTGACAAGGCAGGGGGATCGCATGACTGTAATGGGCTAGAATAGAATAACCTTGAGGAGCAGAAAAAGGAGGCAACAACCAAACCAAGACAAACAATCAGATAAAAGAAATATGAGTCCAGGGCAGAAATGTACCCTCCTTTTCTTCATGAGGATAAAGGGAAAGAGAGAGGAAATAAACACACTGAAACTTGCAAGATGCTGTAACCCGGGGGTGTCAAACTGGTAGCCTGCAGGCCAGAAGCGTCACATGCAGGCCACACCCACCTCAGCTCCACGCAAGGAAAAACCATCATGAAACATCACTTAACAGCAATGTGCTGCCACGAGTTTGGCACCCGTGCTGTAATCTTACAATAAAGTAGTATTAACATTCATAACTCTGATGTCCTTGTCTGGTCAACCTTAAAAGGCTGAAACTGATTTGAAAAGACTAATTTAAACTCCAATTACCCAAAGCATGGACCTGGAAGATAGAGCACCGGGACCAAAGGGAAGGAGGCATGTCTGCAACAGCCTAAAATAGTTAATAGGTGAGGCAGACTCTCACCCCGTGGTAGTTACTTGAGTGTGCTACTGACAGACTGTCTACTGAAGCACATCACATTGTATCCATCATAAAACCTGTCTTGGGATAAAGGCACCTCTGACTGGCCCTGTCCCCATCTAT
>AZIM01000055.1:354108-364439 GCA_000516915.1 Ophiophagus hannah
AAATCGAGTTTGACACCCCTGCTCTAAAATGTAACACCCCCCCCCATCCTATTCATGAAGCCAGGATATCAGGTAACCAGGACCAGAATTCTATTATGAAGAACCTGGCTAGAGAAAGTTTCCAAAAAAACAAGTGAGATCTTCTAGTACAAAAAAAAACAGAAAAGTAAGAGAGATTGAGGTTCAATGATCCTACTAAATAACGGGAATTACTGAGATTAGATGAGACCACCACTATTAAATTACCTCATGTATTGTTTGTCCCAGTAATCTATTTAGCCTCTTCCTGGTTTAATGCTAATTTTACTTACCTAGCCTTTTTTAATTCCAGCAAATATAATTAGTATTATAAAATGCATCAGCAATTCTATGCCTCTCTTAAGTCTTTGTCCTGCTGTTCTTCCTTCCCACTGACTTACCATATAGGCACATTGTGTAAATCAGCTTTAAAAATGCAATCAACCAGCCCTCTTGGAATCAGTTTTCTTATTGCTTCCCCAGATTCTTTGCACTTTTCACTCTTACCAGAACTGGAGGGTTACTCTTGATCTGAATCTTAGAACCTTTAGCTATAGATGCTATTTAGCCTATATACACTGTGATAGGAGACAGAGCGCTTTGGAAAACATAAAATGAGAGCGGGAACAATTAGTCATGGAATTATGTATGACCTTAGTTAACAGGAAATGTCAAGCCTCTTGATGATTTCATGAATACTTCCATATAGTTTCCTTTGCAACAATTAAGAAGTATGTGGCCCTTGCTTTCTTCTAGCATGTTCTTTTTAGTTCACGCTTTCACCTAATTCCACTGCAAAAGTTTGCTATTATTGTTCCAGCTCAAGTCAGAATGGTACAGTGATTGGTAAGGATCAGAAAGAAAATCTCCTTTTTAAGCAAAATACTTTAAGTATACTTCTTATACTTGAAAGTGCAGAATTTGAAACAAGTTTCTTGCCCATTTATGGTAGGAAATCTACCAAAACCAGAGCAAAAAGTAGTTTTAATCCACTTTTTTTTAGAAGTGCATTTCTTTTTCTAAAAGATACACAAAGTAAAACAACACTCTAACCAAAATGCCTGGTCTGCTCATCTCTGCAAATCAGTCCTACTCTCTTTGATTCATCATTTTATCCCCTGCTGCTCCAATACTCTCCAGAAATGTTTAGTGCAGGCTCCCGCCTTCAAAAAGATGCTCATCCATATCTAAAGTCTTCCTCAATGTATTGAGACCTTGATACTTTAACCTACTCTATTTCAAAGGAGGTCTTGTCCTTATTTATCCAGGACTTCATGGGGGAAGGAAGAAAATAGTCAAGAAATCATATAAATATTTATTCCAAAGTAAATTCTATTCTGTTCCATGGGTCTTGCTTTATGTAAACTAGCCTAAGACTGAGACAGAATTTTGCTTCATATTATTTTATTTTTTATGGAAGGTGGTTAAAAAGTGTGCATTTATAAAGTATTAACAGAATACTTTTATAGCAGCTGCAAGGAATACAAAGTAGTTCATATATGACTGAGATTAAGTTTTTTTACCTCCCCCCCCCCTGCCACCCAGTAGCCTGATATTTCTGATTTTGTAAAGCAATGTTTCTGGTTCTGAATCTGCAGATGAAAGTTCAACATGTATCTATCTTCAGTCCAACTCGCAGCAATAAATAATGTGCCTCAATGAGCATCAAACCATTCTCTACAGAGAATCACCATTTTTCCCTCCTGGTTTCTCACTCTTGACCTTTACAGAGACTTCTATTATTTCCATTCAATAGTCTTATAAGAATCAGAGAGACATTTATTATAACATTGATAGATACACCAACATATCATTCCACCCAACACTGCCTCTTATAAATACAATGGGCTGATTTTATTACTGAAAATGTATCAGGCTTATAGTCAATGAATAAAGAAAAAGAAAAGAAAAGGCCCTTTTACACAATTGTGCTAACTACCAGCACCCAAAACTAGGAATTAATACCATCATCCTGTCAGGCAGTTTCCAGCAGTCTGGGATCAAGAGAAGCTCACTACAGGGGGATGGTGCAATCCACCACTTTTCTCTTCTTTCTCCTCTCAGCTGATGAGGTTTTTTTTCCCTCCTCTCAGCTGCTTGTCGGAAGCTTTTTTTTTTTTACTACCGGTTCTGCCAAACCAGTCCAAACCGGTAGCATACCACCACTAATCTATACCCATTGACATCACTGCCCCAAACTCCTGCCCACCAGTGCTGCTTACTTAAAAAGCCACAGGATAGCCCTACAAATTCTAAGGAAAATTCTAAGGAAACAATGCAGCCAATTCCTTCAGAATATTGGCTCAGCGATCTGGGCCTTCCAACCACCATCCTTCCACTTTCGTTAGTATACCCAGCACTTAGAACTGCCCCCCTCCAATCAGTGCACTTTCTCAATCAGTATTCTCTGATCTGGACCAAACCCAGATGTGTGGACTTCAAATCCCAGACTTCCAGTCCGGATGGTTATTAATGAGAATTCTGGAGCTGATGTCAACTAACCTGGAAATCACCAAGATTGGGAAATTATCTAAACTTCCAGATCCAGAATTCTCCAGTCACTATAGTCACTGCTGAGAATTCTGGGAATTGAAGTCCACCTCTCTGAAAGGCATTGTTTTAATTCATATTGGAAGACTACCAATTCAGTTAAAGTGAAGAATCTTTAGAAAGGAAATATCTTGAAGGATATTTAAGTTTCCCCTCATAAATATGCACATGACAAGAGCTGGATTAGCCACAAGGTCAAGTGGCTGTGTCCTCCCATATTAGAGGAAAATATATTTTTATTAAAATTATAGTAACATTTCTGCATTTGTATATTACATATAAATTAGCATACGCAGAAATTTATGCCAATTTCTCTGTGTGTGTGTGTGTGTGTTCTCTTTTTTTGGCAATGGATAAATAGCAATTCAACCAATACATCCCACCCTGAGGTGGGGAGGAGAACAGTGGACAGTATATTCCAGTGAGGGTCGTCTCATCTGCCCACTAAGAACCCTTACATGAAGTAATTAGTCAACCTACTTTGAAAACCTACTGAATTAGATAACAACTATAACGTTATTTCTTTGGCACTTATAATTAAGAGTGTTCCATGAACTGAATCATCTATTTCTATTCGATCTACTTATTCTTTAGAAATTCTGCAAGTTTAATAAGGCAGTTTTCTGAGCCTCTTTCTCTAAAAAGCAACAAAACTACAACCTGAATCTAATTTGACAAAAAGAAAAATAAAACCCCCTCAGCTGAGTTAGTTTGCAGATGTTATTTGCAGCATTTATTTATGAAAAATAACTAGAAAATCTTTTTAAAGCATTGTTCTGGCTGGAACCAATAGAAATCTGACATGCTTGGCAAGGCTGTCTATTTTACTTACACTGCTCCACCGTTTCATATTCTGAGCAAACGGAGAGGCTATTTTCCCACCAGAGTTCAGAAGGGCATATTGTTTCATTTCTTCAGAAAATTGTTTCTCGGGATTTCAATCTTTTAGCCAGATATGACAAAACATAATATCAAGAACACTTATGCTTCTTATCAGTTCTGTTTTCAAAACATAAATCGTCAATCAGTATATATTTATGTCAAGTAGCTAAGAGGCCTCAATGAAAACAGATAAATTGTTTCCAGGTATTTTAACAAAACTGCACCACTTCCCATTCTACCCCAAGTGGAAGGATTCAACAATAGTAACGTACAAAAGTTGTAGACGTTATTCTGGTCTTGATAGCCTTATTTGGAAGATCCTGAATTGTATGCATTTCTCAGTTTATATAGATTGATCTAGGGCACATGGTCTATGGACACAGTTAGTGTGCAACAGCAATAATCACACTTCGTAACATTTAACTGCATGTGAACAGTTTGCAAATCCTATGTAGAAAAATGCTAGGAAAGACAGACATACTTTCACAGATATGAATACCTTTCCTTAATAGTAGTTTCCTAGGATGAGTGCGTGGTCATGCAAAGCCCAGCCACATCATATACATTCAATACATATTATTTTAGATGCGTAGCAATCACTTCCGGGATTAGCAGAATTTCTAATTGGTATCCCATTTCTGGGCATATTGAAAGTAAGATTCATGTCAGTGCAATAGTTAACACAGATACAGTTGACAGAGCTGTATCTATGACTAACTTGCAACTTGAGGAAACAGAGTACTAAGATATGTTATCTTGCTTCTCCTTTGTTATGGACAAAGTGGCCATCCATTTTTGCCCAATATCCATTTTTGCATATTATGCATAGTGAAGGTTATCTATCCTCTGTGAAAGTACAACAAATGGTACATAAAACAAGGGCCAGAATATTTTTTTTTAAAGAGCCAAATCAAATTTTTGCTCAACCATCACAAAATCTGAAACATTGCAAGAGTTTGGGACATTTTTCAGTACTTATTTAGAGCCATGGTAGTATTCTATTACCAGCCTATGTCTCCTGTTTGTTCGTTTTTTTTAATCTCCCCCTCACCCCATCTCCAAGGAACAGATGGGTAATAGTAATGATGTGTTGACATCGCAGAAAGAGCTGGGACAGAAAATGACTCCTGTTTTAAAGATTACCTCTGAAGGTCACCTTCATGTTACATAATTATATGTTATCACTCCAAGATAAGAATATATGTCGTAAAATCACAAAGACTGTTTCAGCCATTTTGCTTTTCTGTTTCTGTACAGTGCAGCTGAATCTTTATTAATTGGGGATTGAAAATTTGTTTTGAGTTCCTTTAAATTCTTGAAGATGTGCAGAAGATTTAGGCTGTGATTTCCTGGCACTTCCTGATCTCTGTCATCAGAATCACAGATGCTGGCAATGCTATTGCCTGCTTTCTGGTTGTTGTGATAACTTCACCTTGGGAGGACACCAACTTAGGAAAGATGAGACTTTGGCAGTGGTTTCTGCCTTGTGGAGATCAGTCTTCAGCTGTCATTAATAATTTAGTATTATCTTGACATTTGAAGTTTTTCTAGAACAGCTGGTCAGATGGAAAGATAGGCTATTTGTCAACTAGACAAACATCCACTTTCCACTTTCCCATGGCTTGGGAAAGCTGTGGAAGCACCATTAAGGACTTTGTGGGCTCAATAGTAGCTTTGGCACAAAGCTTGGTAAAAAACTTAGCGGCTTTGGCATGAGATTAATCTATTTTCTTAAGTCACTAATCTCTTAGGATGTAAAATGGCCCTTCGTGAGGTGATTAAGTGGACAACCTCACTGAGCTGAAGAAATATTTATTGACTACAAGACTAGCCTACACTATCTACCTATTGGCTTGAGAGAACAATGATGATAAAGCTAGGAAGTTTCAGAGAGTCTTCAGAGAGATCTCAGTTCAGCTTTCTTCCTTAGCTTTATGCTGTCTTTAGTAGACAAACAGATGGATGCTATGGCACAAAGATAACGATAGAACATTTGCAATTAAAATTATTTTATTTCCCCATATCCTTTTGTCTTTGGTATCACATACCAAAGCCAACACATTGAGGGGACCTATGGAAGAAATTTAGTGGTCAAGAATGATTCCTAACTTCCTCCTTTGGGCAAGTTCTCAGACAGAAGTCATCTGGATTTGTCTCCTCCTGAACCAACTAGAGATACCTGTCAGTGGTGGGACTATAGCTTGGTGTACTAAAAAGGAAACCCCACATTCAATCTTGGCAGCTACAAATAACAAAAAAGGATATTTGGAAAGATCTTTACACAAATATATTTCCAGTCAAACAATTTGATCTAGTGGGTAACATCAGATCAGGACTTTGGAGCTCACTTCCAGATCTAAACCAGTGATTTTCAAACCTGGCAATTTTAAGATGTGTAGACTTCAACTTCCACATTAGCTAGCGAAATTGGGGGGGGGGTTTGAAATGTGGACACCTCAAAATTGCCAAGTTTGAAAAACACTGGTCTAAACTGATTAAAATTGGCTTACTTTATGCTTAAGGAGGAGAATGAATATTTTTACAGTCCAAAAGAGGGGGCAGAAATCAGTAAGAGAAACTTGATAGTGAAAGCAGTAACACAGAAATTCACTGGCTGAGTTTAAGCAGAGGGCAGACAATCATCTGGCAAAGATGCTTTTGTTTGGATTCCAGCACTGACCATGGGATAGGATTCAGTCGACTAATATCATATAGACATGAACTCTCAAGATTAATCAATCTATTCTAAAGGATCTTCGATGTCTGCAAATCCTAGAAGATTTTGCTGAAGCCCTTTATGTATTTGATTGAAGTCTCAGTCTCCAGGCAGGCATTGTCTAACCCAGTTGCAAGCACAGGCTTTTTCCCCTATCCCATCACAGTTAATGTCAATGTAAAGCCTGTTGTCAGCTGTTTACCAGCAGAAATTAAAACTGTACCAAGGCACTGGAGAATGTATGTTCTTCTTGTGTTGGAAACTTCGTAGAACAGAATTTCACAGTGGAATTTTATGACAGCAGTTGTTTGAACCAGATAGAATTCTTATGTTTTAAGTATTTGTGGGAATGGAGGATAATTTATTTCAGGTATCAAGGTACATTTTGTAGTCATGAAGATGTTCCCTGATTTTTGCATTTTCATTACTTGTGTAACTGATAGATCCTTTTCTCTTGAGAGGATTCCTCCATACCCACACATGCCCACACTCCTATTTTTGGAAATAATTGCTTGCAAGATGAGAGCTAACACCCAATCTCAACGTGTAGCAAAGGTAATTGCAGCACTTACAGCTCTTGTCATCTTGATGTATTACTGAGTATCAAAGGTCACTGTTTTGTAGTCATACGTTATCAAATTTGAAAGAGCAATATTTGATTCTGATCAGCCTTTAAACTGCCCACAACATACTGTACATGAAACAAATAGAGGGCTTTCTAATTTTAAGTCATGGGCCAGGATGGGGGAGAGATAAACCAATGTGTCGGAAGTGGAGGGGTCAACCAGTCAACTCAGAGGGCTTAGATGTCACTGCTGGGCTCTAACACAATGCATTGCAGTGATCACAAGCTAAAGTGGCTATACTAATGAAAATAAAAACAATTGAAAAATGACATGGGGCTGTGCCTGGTGGACAATAATGCAGAAATAAGGACATAAATCACTATTTAGAGACAATAAGGCTATAATAGCTCACCTGAAATGTTTATATCTTTTACTGATAAGCTATCTCAGGACAAAAGTCTACAGTTTTCCAATTTTGTACGCTTCTCCAAAGATGCAATTCTGCACATAAAATGAAATAATCCTGACTCACAACCCATCCTCCCATTTGCAACTTAAGAGTCCTTTTCCATCCTGATCCAGAGAATAGCTTGTGGCCCATGCCAGGATTCAACAGGCTTGCCTACAGACAAACCAGGCTTATCAGAATTTATTGAAGATCAAAGAACGGAGGTTGCCCAATCGAAGAACACAATGGTGATCACAAAGATACCTGTGGTTTTCTCTTTCATTTATCCATAATTTAAAGTACTTATCTTCCCAATAAGTATAATAGTCAAGTTGGTACGCATATCAATAGTAACAGTAACACAAAAATTACAACAGCAATAATAATGGAGTCAGTAGTATCAACAATAGGGATGCATCCATTTAATCACAAGGAGTCAATGAATGAAAGGCATATCAAGAACTGGGTTTCTTTAAAATCTGGGTAGGTTAATCATATAAATGGAAATGTAAGGGGATTCAGCTCCTTGAACAGAGGACTGGTTTAAACGTCTTTCTAGAAATGTTGGTTGGTGTCAGCTGATGATTAAGAGGCTCCTAATTAAATGAAAAGGATCAGCTCTGGAAAAATAGCTGCCTCTAGCAATAAATTGGTCAGGAAGTTGCAATCAGCTCCAGAACAGCAAACTACATCTGAATGGATGATAAAGATTAACAATACCATTCCACATTGTGGAAAGGGTTATGAATGTCCCTTGAAAGTCCTTTGTGGAATGCAAGCATTTTTTTTCTGGTGCTCTAACTGCAGGATAATATTTCATTGGTCCATTTGATTCATTCTTTTCCCACTTGTGGTTCAAGTTGTCTCTTTCCAGAAGCGTCTGGGCATCATGAGAAATCTTGGACAGTGCAACTTTTCCCTATACAAGGAGCAGCTGATTTCTAAGGATTATGCCTTTTGCCTGAGGAGAAAGCTAAACGATATCATTATCTCAGAAGTGTAGGTCTTTTGCAAGGCCCTCTAATATGAAGCAGCTCAGTTTTCTTGGATTTGGACCACTCCAACCTAATATAATTACTTCAACTGCTATAACTGATTATTTGATATTCGGATTAATTTCTACTAGCATTTTTCTATGATAAGCTGCCTGAGAAAGCCAAGGGAAATCATCAAAACCATAAAAAGTGAAAGTAAGAATATTTTGGACATGTGATGCAACATCTGGAAAAATATGGCATACTTCATTGAATCCTCCAAGGAAAGATTGAAGGCAAACGAGGTCCAGGCAGAAGAAGAACATCATGGCTTTAAAATCTAAGGGGCTGGTTTGGACAAAACTCAGCAGCACTTTTTCATGTGACTATTGATAAAAATAGGATTGCCAACATGATCGCCAACATTCGATGATGGGCATGGCACAACAAGAAGAAGCATTTTTCTACTTGCACTCTTCCAGCTATTATACCAAATCACATAAGTCTCAGACAGCATAATAATGACTGTAATTATGTAAAGCAAAACAGGGACATTACTGTTTAATGAATTTGCAGCAAAGAATGAATCCTAAATATATTAGGATGAGATTAAAACTAGTTCAGGTCAGCAGAACTTGACTTCTGTTGGCTATAGGGTTGTACTGATTGAAAGGGTCAAGAGATAATCATGTAGAAAAACAGAATTAGGGAGGCCAACTCTTGTTTTTATAATTGTGTGATTATAGACCTGTGGCCATATAGAACAGCTCATTCTACACCAATGAATTACAAGTATAAGACTATGTGTGTGACTTGGGTTTGCCTCAAATCATTCTCTTCCAAAAGTCTGTAGAGATTCTCAGTCATCCAGATCATGGTTGAAAGTCCAGTTGCCTCCTGAAAAAGCACCTTTGGGACATTCTCTTCCAAGTTTTCTACTGTATGCTGTAGGCAAAACCTACATGAAATGTGTGGGCTTCAACTAGCTATTGTTGGGCAGCTCTGTGACTCTTCCTCAATTTAAAGAGCAGTTAGCAGTTAGATGTGACCACTCCTAGAAACAATGATTGGAAACTAAGCTGAATCAGCCTGGTCACTACTTGGTTGAGAGTCCATCAGGACATCCCAGAGATAGATAAAGCAGTGGAAACAGCTTCTTAGAAAAAGACAATGGCAAGCTACTTATTGTTAGGTCCTCAAAAAAAAACCCCCACCCCTAGATTCTGTTCCATGAAACATCCTGGTATTGATTCAAGGGAATTTTTATCTTTTACCCTACTTAGACTAAGAATTTGGTTGAAAGAGGAAATGCAAATGAATATTAAAAAAGAAACGAACATTGGCAACAAAGTCTTCCTTTGACTGTCCCTCTGCAATGTCATTTGAGAATAAAATTTCAAGCATCTAATGAAATGGACTCTGTTTGACAAAATCTTACGCTGTAATAAAACTTAATTTTTAATAGACAACAATAGTTACCGCTAAGTGTGTTACAACAGACTAAACGACTATTCATTGTCATCATTCAGCATTTATTCATGTGAATTGCAGCAGTGCACACATGCAACACAATTGAGTTAATTTGATTTTTGTATTATTCTCTGGATATACTCCAACTTTTAATAAACCTTCCAAAATCAAATATGATCATTTTTGAGCCAAAATAACACTAAAATACTGAAGTTTCATTTTTTTTAATTGACAAAGTATGCGTGACCCTTGGTCATTCATCTTGGGGCAGAAACTGTAGATAGATGGGGTCATTATGAGCACACATTAATCGTGGGTATCCAGTTTCATTGCTATCATGCTTTTAATTAACTCTGCAGTTGGAAACTAAATGTGCTAATGGGCTAATGGTCATTATAACCCCTGAGCTGATTATATGGTAACTTTATATTTTAAGTGTGGGAATGATAAAACAAAACATTACTATGGATTAGTTTTTTAAATGGCTTAAGCTGCAGGGACCACACTATTATAGGTCAACCTTCTCCAATCTGCTGCTTTCAGAATGTGTTAGGACTGCAATTTCCAGGCTTCCATCTTAGAATTTACTCCACACCAAAGATGTACAAAACTTCAGCATTAAAACCTTTTATTGTTATAAGCAAAATTGTAACTATTCTCCAATATGAAAGGGGCGGGTTCAGGGGTGGGATTCAATTTTTTAAACA
>AZIM01000055.1:364794-379676 GCA_000516915.1 Ophiophagus hannah
AACCGGTTCTAGCGAATAGGTGCGAACCTGTAGAATCCCACCCCTGGGCAGGTTGAACTGCTGAACCCAAGCCTACCTAAGCTCATATTCATCATTGTCATCAGAGACATAGTAGATAATAAGAGCTGACAAGAGAATTCAGAAATGTGGTAGAAAAGGAAACTTTCAGAGTTAGACAGAAGTTATTATTGTTGGCCACACAGCCAGCAAGATGTTTAAACTGGATTGACTCCTTCTGAAGGACTTGGGCTATGCAGATGTTTGGTTGTGTTAAAGGTATCATTGCAGGTGTTCCTTTAAACCTGTCTTTTGAAATTGCCTGGTGGGTATTTTATTTTGCCAATGCTGATTTGTTTAGGTGCTGCTCCAGATGTTGTTGTGGGTAATTCATATTTTCATACTGTAAAATTGATGGAAATGTAATAATTGTCGTATGAACCTTATTAATAATAATTATTAAAGTATTGCTTTATAATATAGGCAGTTCCAAGCAGGGTGGGGGTTGTTTTTTTTGTTTTTTGTAAAATTAGGTTTTCAAGTCTGATAAATTCAATATTTCTAGATATTGAAGGATTCCTTTAGGTATTGCTCCACAGGCTCCAATCCAGATTGGTTTAACAATGGATTTCTTTTTCCATAAACATTCAACTTCTATCTGGAACCCAGTATTTTGTAATTTTTCCCAATTGTTTTTCCTCGATCCTAGCATCATTCAGAATAGCAACACCAATGAAGCAGACTTTCTTCAATAACTCTTACATCAGACATGTTATGAACAAGATGCCTGTTTGGATCTTAAAATTCCAGACAATCTTAACCCACTCATTGTCCAAAACCTTCTCCAGGTGATGGTCCCAGTAACTTTTTGCTACATTCAAATCAAAACTCAGGCAAAGTTTTCAATGAATAATTTTGACAACTCAGTCATGACACTCTTTGTAGTTAGGTGGTTGTTGTTATTTTATTCCACTCTTTACATTTAAATACATCCCACATTCAGTTTTGACTTGCCCATGTAATTGTAGGTGTGGCAGTCACTTAATGGCAGTCATGAAGATTTCTCTGTATGATAGGCTTCAATGAGTTAAAACTGCAGAAAGAATAGAGCTGATTTATGAGTGAGCATGTATCAGGACTGTCAAACTCCCGGCCCACGCTGGCCACGCCCATGCCCAATTAAGCAAGGGAGGGAGTCACGATGTCACGTGACACTGCTATGACGTGAGTTTGACACCCCTGAAAGATACCAATCTAATGGACCTGAATAGGACTGATCCACCCAATCACTAGAAGTTGCTATATTGCACCTACTAGCATTCCAAGTGCAATAAACTCCAATGTATTTCAACTGATAGCATGTGGGAATTAAAAGCAGGGAATCATGCCAATTCACTAGCTCACACACACACCCCATGGCAGCACATTTATTTATTCTGGCCCATGTGATGTCTTTCAGGGACATTTACACTATACCCAAATTCTCAGCCAGCATGGAAATCTGAGAATTGTACTTGTAACACAGGCTAAAGCCAACAGATTGAAGGGGGAGGAAAAGGGGGAGAAAGGGGGTGAGTGGGAAGGGTCACAAGGCAGGGAGAAAAAAAGAATGCTGTCTGGTTCACACAACACAGTTAACTGGGTCATCTGAATGTATGCTATTCTAAGCATGGTTTGTTCATGTATTCTGTGGCTGTGCTTGCTTCTGAATTGACTGGAGAAATCCCCCCGTTTCTGTACACCAAAAATACCCAGAAGCCATGAAAGCATTATTAAAATGGTAGTTAGCATGACAGCAAGACAGCCTCTGGAGGCTCAAGTACCATTAGATCTTTAACGTGAAATATCATCTCAGTGTTCTTCTACAGCTTGTCCAAAAATAAACCAGCATGGAACAGATAGAAACTTCGGCTTGCTTATAAGGCTTTTTATAATAGCACAGAACATCTTCGCTGCATTGTGACCATAAAGGAAGTCTGCTTTCAAATATAATGGTGCTCCACTTTTTTAAAAGAAGTCATTTTAATGGGAATTTAATTTTAAGTAAAATGGATTTTAATGGGAGAAGCAGGAACGTGACTTTTTTAAAAAATGCTATTCATTTTTGTAAACTTTGTTGTCCGCCTTCTTGGGAACAATCATGAGACAGACATGCAAACTGAGTTGTACATTATCAAAATGTTACTTATGTTGCAACATGACATGATTTAAAAGACCTATTGACATTTATTTTTTAAAAAAGGAATCAATATCAATTATACTATTGAAATAAGCATCTTATTTCTTTCCCACCTGTTCAGCTATCCAATATGATGCCTTTCTTGACTGCAAACATCATTCCAATTTTACAAAGCCGCATCTAGAATGGGGATGATGGTGTTTCTTGTCACACCAAGGAAGATGCTGTACTGGAGTGATCTGCTCAGAGCAGTCATAAAAAGAGCTTTCAACGCAAATAGAAGGAGCAGCTGTTATTGTCTCTTCCCCGATTCAATAAAGTTGCTTCACAAACTAGAACAGTTAATCTCTTTTTATGCAAGTGTGAGGTAGACTATTCATAGTATTGAAGTCAATATATGCTTCACTAAGTATAGAACAGGCGTTGATCATGTTGATCATCTCAAGCCTTAGAATGCATTGAGAAAAAATCCCAGAAACCCACACATTCTGATGGGAGAGAAGTTCCCTGAGGATGGACTTCAGAATGAGTCCGAAAGCTCAGAAGTATTTATTTTTTCAAAATTTATGTTAAATAGGGAAGCTGGATTGGATGGGGATGATTGCTTTTAAAATCAGAAATTGCAATGACCTCCGCTGTGCTGATGGCGCTATTCTTGACAGCTGAAAGTGCATATGACTTGTAAATTTTAGTAATGAAAGTTAAGGCAACTAGTGAAAACATGGAACTAAGATTAAATATACTACATTAATGATCACAGCTACAGCAATCAACCAACACCAAGGAGGATGGGCAGCAGTGATGGTGCAACATTGGAAGCTGAAGGACCAAGTTTGAGTCAGATCATCATGGAGAAAGTCTTATTTATGTAGGCTTTTAAGAGTTGGTTTTGACTTGATTGGCACAATCAATCACTAGTATATCGCTTATATTGTTACAGTTCTATATTTCCTGTATAGATCACTCTGAACTAGACTTTAACTTTATAAATAGTTGGAATTATCTATAATATATCAAAAATCCTTTGGTTTTCTTCTTGTAAATTCTCTTTTATGTTCCTTTGAGGAGGGAGGCATCAACTGATTTAAATTTTCAGCATTCATTGCACAGGTGTTTAAACTGGATTTGGCATTTTTATCCAACTATTGAGTCCTTCCCAGGGGCCTACAGTATGTTGTTATTATTATATTGCATTATTTCATTTGACAGATGAAAACAAAATACAGCAAGGTGTCCTATGAATTAAAGGATTTAATTAACTTATAATTAATTAAATGGAATTGCATTTGACAAAAGAAAAAACGGGAAAAAACCATATGGATTAAGCTTTCTGACTCTTCTGAAGGAATAGAAATGCAGACCTCATGCCACGTAGAGGGATTTTTTTGCTGCTTTCAGAACTACTCCTTCTCTTATTACTGGTACATATTTAGCTTGAACAGATGTACAGAATATTTAAGTGACCCAATCCCTCTTTAGAGATCATACAAGCTGAGAAAATCACTTTCTCTGCTTCATTTTATGAGGATATTTTTAAAAATCGTTTTTACTAAGCCAATTACACTGTGCTCTTATTTCCATGATTTGTACCAACCCAATGGGTTTGGGTTTGAGTGAATACATGAAACTTTTAAAATATCTGATGTGCCTTCTGGTGTTTTATGCTAAGCAGAATTATCAGGCACAAAGTTGATGCAGCTTGATTTGAGCAGAACAATTCTAAATGATGTTTCTAATGGCACTAATATGGAACAAGGTTTGGTTTTACCCTAGTCAGCTTTGAAGAGCAAAACACAGCAGTGAGTTGGCCAAAAGTGACAGAATGGCTGATAGAACAGGCAAGATGGAAAACACAACTTCCAAAGATATACAGACCACCATATAAAGCCACCTAGAATCTAATGAGTAGGTAAATAAATATTAAAGTTTTCCTAAATGTGGTTTTAGAGGATTGTGAAGTATTTGTCCTTTCAGCTTTTCTGAATGTTTGTGTAACTTTATCACTGAATTTTATCAGAGCTTCATCTGAGTTTTATGATACCGAGTGAGTAGAGGTAATCCTCGATTTACAACAATTAGTTCAGTGACCATTTGAAGTTTCAACACCACTGGCAAAATTTATTTACAACCAGACCTCACACACTTACAACCACTGCAGGATCCCCATAGTCATGTGATCAGAATTTCAGTGCCTGGCAACTGGCATGTAATTATGACGGTTGTAGAATTCCGGGGTGATCACCTTCGCAACCATCTTTCGACAAGCAAAGTCAATGGAGGAAGGAGAACCCAGATTTGCTTAATTTGCTTAACTGCGGTGAGTTGTTTAACAACTGTGGCAAAAAAGGTTGTAGCATCGGGTATGACTCACTGAACAACTGCCTTGCTTAGCAACACAAATTCTGGTTTCAATTGTGGTTGTAAGTCGAGGACTACCTATCCTATGATTAAATGTTTATGAAGTAGGACCCTGTATTGATCCATGGCAACTCAACCTGGCATTTGCCAGCAGATCCCAAGCTATTTTCTAACTTTGGCCTAAATGGAGCAACATGTTGAAGGAAAACCTACCTTTGTACTAAGAGTATTCACTAATGGACAAGCTATTAATTCAGAAGAATTAAAATTTTATTGTGAGGGTGGGGAGTCAAATCTCCTGGATAAGACATTACAAGATACGACAAAGGCCTCTGTCCTGGACCAAAGCTTGCTGAATTTTGGGAAGCCCTGGTCTCCCAGTGCTTCCTTCTTATTTCACTATAAGACACATCTGACATGGTGATGGATGGGTGTGTGCACTTGATATGTATTACTGAGACCTGGCAATGGGGCATATAACTCTGTTGGAAAGCTGCCTGGCTTGGTTTCAAGTCCTACAACATTACAACATCAAGGTCAGGGAAGAGAAGTCCCTGTGATTGTGTGGCAAGGAATACTGCTCTAACTAGTTGCCTAGCAGAGCCCCACCCCAAATTCGGGTTTGGAGTTCCTGAGAGTTTAGTCAATCACAAGTATACCAAACTAGGATATATAGGTGCTATAAACCTTTGCAGTAGCAGAGTATCAGTTAGAATAATCTGCCCCAGAAATCTAATGGATTCAGGTTTCCAAAGGGTGTTTGAGCATTTCCTTGATAATTTGGCAAGGAGTTCTAGCCTCTGCTGGTTAATATTTGAAATTTGGAGGTGACCTAAAATTGTACCAGTAAGGTCTCCTCCCAGGCACCAACCCCAAAGGTTTACTGAAGGGCAAAGGGAGATGAAGTGACTGAAAAGGCCCCCAGTTGTTAGTAGAGGAAAACCAAAAATAGATATGGCTAAATGCTGGTAAGAGTCTGTACAGCAGTGAAAAAAGAATTCAGAGCGGTAGCGATGCAGCAATTCTTCTTAGCATTTACACATTACTGACAGATTACTTCCTGTTGACTCTGTTCTGAATTATCTAGTCCCTTTAAAAAATTTGGATGAAGTAAATCATGTACAGAAATGGCAAATGAAATTGCAGCCTTATTCACAGATAGTTGTTCATATTCATTCTGATTTGGATGCTATTTGGGCATAATCTATGGTGCAAACAACATAATATTGTGATATAATCTGGAATGTTTGACCTTGAGGAATCTAAGTAAATAATTACTCGATAATAGTATTACAAGAATGTGGAGTAGCTGCTCTATTAACATTTTCATATACTAGTTGTACATTCAAGAATAAATGTGTAATAAAATGATTAAATTAAGAGACCCAATTTAAATCAATTATGAGAATATGCTTTGAACAAGCTCTTAATGCTATATAGACTTTATTTGCTCTTAACAAAATACACAAAATTCACTTATCATCATTATTGTACAAGTATAAATAATGCTCAGTATTCAAGTACAATCAAGTGCTGAAATTCCTACACTTCATGTAAACACAAACTAGGCTTTCTATTTCACATGCTATCTTCAGCTCATCTGCTGTGCCCAGAGCCTCCCAACAGGAGGCATCATATTTTAGTCTGCTCTCTTTGACTGCATTCTTTCAAGGAAAAATATGAAGAGTGGCAAAGTTTTAAGCTTCAATGACACAAATGTACTGCTTTGATACAGTAATTATCCAGCACCCTTTCTCCTGTAAACATCTGGATATTTAAATTGATTTAGTTCAGCTTAATAGATAAATATTTTCAGGAAAAAAATCCTTAATTTATTAAAGCAAAACATACACATCTTTTTAGTCATTTACAGCACTCTTTGCTCAAAGACCAAATAATACTATAGTTCAGATCACTTTATGGAAAATACCCATTTAAGCATGTTTACATTTCTTTGTAAGTACGCAAAAAGAAAAAAAATACAAATCAGTATTTGAGTTAGACTTCAACTAGCCCGGACCAAAACGCTCTAATTCACCCACTCGCCTCTCAAACATATAATTGCATTACAATCTGCAGAGCTTTTAACATTCATTGGAGTGGCAGTCTAAGCTCAGAATCAGTCCTTGAAAAAGTAACATCTAAAAAAAAATACACATAATTAAAACAATGAGGCACTTATTCTCCCTCAGAAGTTTCTTCTCTTTGGTCACCTGGAGGAGGGAGGGAGGTGGCAGGCGTTGTTTCTGTTGTTTCTGTTTCCTTTGCTGGTTGCTCTCCCTCCGCAGATTCAACCATGTCATCACCTTGTTTGACTGTTAAAGCCTGGTTATTTTCCTGGTCTGTCTCTGTCAATGGGGGAGCTTCTTCTGAAGGTCCTATGAGACACACATTTTAATTATACAAATTGTATTTATTTATATATTCATTGCAAATGCCTCTCTATGCCACTTTAACCATACAACTCCAAGCAGTTTACAGCATAATGTGCAATACCTATAATACACTACAAGTCCTGCTGTACAGCCATTCATTCAGCAATCATTCGAAGTTATAGCAGTACTGAACAAATAGCACTTACCCTGGTCCCCAAAGTTGCACCCATTGCAGAGCCCCACCCCCAGTCACATGATCAAAATTTGGGCACTTGGCAGTCCTCCCACATTTATAACCAGAACACAAGGACACTTCAACTACCCCTCATGCACCTATCTTCCCCCATCTCTGCCCTTTCAGTAGCTCTGGTACTCCTTGATGATGGTGGTGCTGGGTCTGAGGTAAAGGCCCAAGGTTTTCTGCCATCACTGCCTCAGGGCCTCTACTCCTGCCACATGCATAGAGGCATGCTCTGCAGGCCCTGCCACACCCAGCTGACCTTCAGAAACTTCCTACTGCTGCTAACAAGCATGGCCAGCCTGGTCCTATGCATGGTAACTGCTGGCTGACCAGGTCTTCTTCTCAAGGCTGTTTGGGCTGTTCTCCCAGTGCTTTGGAAGACTTCCTAGGCCTTCAAAAATCTCATGAGAAGGTCACACTCCAAAGCCCACAGGCCAATCTCATGATGCTTCAGAAGGCCAGAGAAGCATTTCAAAGCACCACAAGAATGGCACATGCTATTTGGAAAATGACAGGTGTCAGCAACCTTGGGAAAACGACCAGCCTTGCATAGGGCCAGGCCAGGTGCTCATCAGGAAGACAGTGAGGACCAACTGGGGCAGCAAAGCCAGCAAACACAGAGCAACATGGCCAACAGAGGCAGTAGAATGCGAGAGGTTCAAAGGGGCAGCAATGAGAGAATGGGTGGGTGGGAGAAAGACGGAGGGGGAATTGAAGAGAGGGTGAAGCTGAAAGTGGCTTAGATCAGAATGAGTCCTCACCTAACAACTGGTGGCATTCTGTTAACAATGGCAACAACAACTGCTGGACTTTCCATTGCTAAGTGATGCAGTCATGTGACATCATACTTTATGGGCTCATCTCTTAGTGATAGAAATTTTGGACCCAATTACTGTCACAGTTCAAGGACTACCTGTATACAGTACTAAATGAAAAATATCAATAACAATCACACTATCAACATAGATTGGACATCATCATTATAATAACATAAAATCTTAATACACGGGTGCCAAACGCGATATGTCATGATAATGTGACATATCATGACATATCGAGACTTTTTTGCCTTTGCGGAACCAGGGTGGGTGTGGCCTGCTCGTGACGCATCTGGCCCGCAGGCCGCCAGTTTGACAAGTCTGGCTTAATGTAACACCAAGCAGCCTAAAAATGGGACTATCAAGGTTTTTCTCTCTCCCCACCCCAACCCCATACAATGGGGAAGCAAACTCTGAAAATTCTTTTCCAAAGCAAAGTGGATTTTTAAGTGTCATTTACAGCCCACAGTATAATTGTGTTGGTGATACTGTAACTGAGGCTGGGGGAGCGGGGTGGGGTGGGGTGGAACTGTAGGGAGGTTTAAAAAACAGTTAAAAAACAAAGGACAGAAATCTTTTTAGTGTCCTTAAATGTAATGACAACAATAAAAGAAAAGCATCTGCTAAGCTGGCTGGCATACACTACTGCTGCTTTTAGCTGCCTATGGAGTATTTGTATTCTCTTTAGAGTCCTCCAGCCTTGCCTAATATAGAAGGAAGGTATTCTGCAGAACTAATCCCTTTGTGAAGCTCCATCGTCTTCCTGAGCAGAGCTGGATAAATTATGCTGATTAAACAGCAAAGGGCAGTATCAGCAAACTGAGGTTCCACTGTATTGAAATTCTCCCAGAATCGTTCATACTCTTTGATAGATGCTGTTCCCTGTACTGAATATACACAGACCACATTCCTTCACAGGCTAGTAATTACAGTCACTGAAGAATTAGCAAAGGAACTCGGAAAATGGGAAGGTTTATTAGTTTGATGGGCAAAATAGTAGATCAGGACAGCACAGATCCATCCTAGGCCAACTGATGTGTTGGAGAAGCTTATCACTAATGGACGGAAGGGCAATAACCCCTTTCACTGTTGCTTCCCAGGAACCAGCATTATCAAGGCATTTATGTTGCCTCTGATTCAACAGCCATCAATAGCAATAGCTGGTCACCGTCTGTCCACAAATCCATCTAGTTCCTTTTCAAAGCATCCACATATCCATTTCTACAACTGGCAGTGAATTCCTGCTTAATAATATGCTTGTACGGAAAAGGATTGCCTTTGATCATTTAATGCTTGTCATTACTATAGATAAACTTGAATTCTAATACTGTAAAGAGGGAGAAGCACATTCTATCCATGCCATGCAGGATTTTACGTACAGAATACAGAACCTCTAGCATGCCTTCTTTTGCTCTATTCCATTCCAAGCTAAAACTCTAAACCAGGGCCCCCCAATCCCCAGTCTGTAGACTGACACCAATCTACAGCATGCCAGAAACTGGGCCATGCAAACAAGCGAAGCCCCATCCGCTGGATGCAGGCAGCACATGAAACCACACCCCCTCCGATCCATGGAAAAATCTCTCTCCACGGAACCAGACCCTGGTGCCCAAAAGGTTGGGGGGCCACTGCTCTAAACTATAGTATGTTACAAAGATTTGTTTTGTTTGGTCTTTCTTGCACTTCTTCTAATTCTAAAATACCTTTTTTTTTCTAAAGGTGCTGTGACCAGAACTGTACACAATTGTGGTCTACACTACAGATTTGGGCAAGGACATTAAGCCAGAACAATTCTCTCTGTAATGACACCCACTGTGTAATTTGCCTTCTTTATAGCAGCTGCAATTTACAGCAGTTTAAAGCATTTTCACTGAGCTGCCCTCCAAAATACCACCCTTTCTTGGTTAGTGACTGCCAACTCCCACCTCAATAACATATATTTCTTGTATCAATATGTAGCATTTTACATGCACTTATGTTAAATCATCTTTGCCATTTTGGGAAAAAATGGAAAATTTCTTTTGGAGCTCTTCACAATCCCTTATTGATTTTACCTTCCACCCTGAACGCTTCAAATCATCACCACACAGCCACTTTTCAGGCTCCAAACTCCAGATAATTTATACAAATACATTTCCTACAGAACCCCACATTGCTCAACTTGCCAGTGTAAGAATTGTCTATTTATTTCTGCACTGTTTCCTATTTTTAATCCAACTGCCAATCCATGAGAACACTGGTTTGCTCAAGAGTCTTTAGTGAGGGATTTGCTAAAAGCACTGAAATACAGAGTAACTTCAAAAGAAGTTTTGTCTACCTACTTGTTGACTCCCTCGAAAAAGTGTAGAAGGTTCATAAGATCTATGTTTGCAGAAGCCATGTTAATTGCTTTTCGGCAAGGCTCATCTCATTCATGTATGTTTGCTTCTCTGCAATAATGCTGTAATACTTTCAACTGTTTTGTCTGAGATAAATGTTAAAGTAATTGCCCTCCGATTCCTCTTAACTATTTTTTTTTAAATGGGATCACACTGGCATCTTTCAGTATACTTTTTTTCACAGAAGATTTTAGGTACAAAAGAATAGTAAGAATGTACTAGATAAGTGACTTAACATAAAAAGATGTTTGTGTTTGCAGTGACATGAACATGAACAGAAGAACCCAAAGAACTTGGAAAAGTCACCAAACAAAACTATGTGGACTGTTATCAGCCATTACAGATACGGTAAATACCAACTTTATTTTTCAGAAGCAGTCTATGGCTGCCTTCATAGTTATCATGCTAACCCGGGATTTGTTTTAATGATGGCTCCCCCAAGAAGCTAAAGACAATCTTGAAGAATAATCACTGGACTGTTTTGCCAATTCCTGGTTTCTTTTTCCTTCATCTCTTCTACTGACTCCCTACTCTGGGAAGAGCACAAAAACAAATAAGGATTACTTTTGAGTAGAGATATTGTGAGTCAGTATTCATAAACAAGGATTTGCAAATCATAGTTTCAAAGTATGTTTTTTTGCCCTGAAATCACTGTGTTCTTTGGATTAAGTTTCTTTATCAGACTAGGCTTTAAAAAATCAAACATGCATATTATAGCTTAGTATTATGGCCAAATTAAACCTGCTGCTGAACATTACTCACTGAAAAATTAACAGCAAAAAAGGAGTGTTTCCTTTATGCCTTGCTCGTGTGTCAGATGCTCCTTCAATTTCATCTAAAAGGGCTCTTCCTACATCCTTGTAAATTATCTTACAGATTAGAAAAATTGCTTGTTTGTACCGTATTCAAAAATATCAACCAGCATTGTAAAAGGTTAAAAAAGTATTTTTGGTCATCATTATTTTTTGCAATCATCACCAATTACGTTTTCCAGCATATTCTGAAAAGAGTCTTCTGCCTAAAGCCTCACAAAAGTGTTCTACATATTACTTCCCTTCATCTCAGGGTGTGCTCTTCAAAGAAGAAATCAACACTCTAAATTCTATTTTTACGATGCTTCTTTTTCTTGTTAGCCAAATACAAGATGCCTACCGCATTTCAAATTTATAAAACTTCTGTAAAGGAACTTTGGTAAATTAAATTTGACAACTTCTCTCTGAATTCCCCATTTTTAAGCAAGTCTGTTTTACTAGATTTTCTATCCTCTGGGGAAACATCAAAACTAACATTTCAACTTTTTCATTTAGAATAAAAGCTGGACCTTCAATTCACCTCAGCCGGATGACATGCCCAAAACTATGAGATGTAACTACATTATGACCCAATTCCCTTAATTAGTGAATATAATTCTTAATATTGATAACTAATCAATAGAAGAATAAACAAATTTAAGGATAAAATATCAGATAGCAAAGACAGGCTATTTCTGAAAAATTTGAAAAGGCTTGGGATGTTCCTATAGCTGCACTTTGCCTCCCAATGTCACCCACCTCCACCAAGAATTCTAAATTGTAAGGAATAAAGAAGACCACATACAGTATATTATCATATATATATATATGATCCAAGATAGCTTTCTTAAAGAAATCAATATATAAGATTTCTCTGCAAATCCCTCAAATCATTTGACCAAACTATGTTGATTCTATTTTCATTGAAAAATTTACATCTTATCTTCCTATCTACATACCTTCTTCCGTTTCAGGCTGTTGTAAGTTTTCCTCCTCCGGCTGCAAAGCTTCAGCCCTGCTCTCCATCGCAGCAGCTGGCTTCTTTTCAATGTTGAAATCTGGGAGCCGTGGAGCTTGTGGTCTGGTTTTTCTTGCAGGATTCAAGAAAAAACAGTAGGCGCACCGAAAGGCTGCACAAAAGATTATATAGGCATATCCAATGAGCTCACGGAACATCAGAGCTCTTGTTTACACTTGTTATAATTTATTTTATTCTTTGATGTTACTCTTGAGAATACCAGTTTTGGTTAGTGCACGACTAGTTAAAGCCCTTCCTGGAGCATCATGCCCCCATCAGTCACCCATGGCCTCATTTACCTTTCCAACTGATGACTGCGATGCACTTTGCTATTTTTGAAGACTACCCAGAAAGTGCAGAATGCAGCACCTACTGGCAATGTCTACTGACAATGAGCATCACC
This sequence comes from Ophiophagus hannah, assembly GCA_000516915.1. Taxonomy (NCBI): domain Eukaryota; kingdom Metazoa; phylum Chordata; class Lepidosauria; order Squamata; family Elapidae; genus Ophiophagus; species Ophiophagus hannah. The sequence goes on from AZIM01000055.1 coordinate 377,353, forward strand.
AATACCACATAGGAATGATTTTGCAAGCACTGCATTAGTTATCATTCAGCTTCCAAGTACAATTCAGAGTGCCGGCTTTAGCATATAAAGTCTTTTTAGCATGAGAACAGGGTATCTGCAGCTCCTCCCATTTCAGGTAAATCAACTTGTCATGTCTTGTTCAACCTGATAACTAATGCTGAAAATCCTTCGCCCAAGAGAGATTAATAGAAGTAGGGGGAGGACAGAGCTCAGTGCTTTTCTGGGCATGCTCCAACATTACAATTGCACCCAAACATTTAGACAGTCCTGGTCAAATGATATATTTCCATGAACCCCTAAGGGTAAATAAACATCTACACTGTACAAAATTAAACACATCTTTCTGTAAGATTGAATACATATTTACAACTTATGTGCTATTATTTACAAATTCAACATAAGAAAAGAGTGATTGTGGCAGATATGGTAGGAGTAGCACTTTGGACACCTTTCCAGTCAGTACTTGGTAATACCTCGTTGACAGATATGACAGCTTTCAAATGTTTCTTGTAAGAAACATTTATTCTAAATGCTGGTTCTTGCTTTTGGAATTTTCTCCGATTCTGCCTTGCAGAAGTTTTCTAGCTCAGAAATATTCTTAGGTCTCCTTGCTTTGAAATATTCGGAAAGATTCAAACCTTTGGTACTGTGAAGGCAAGTTCAGTATCTTTAATTTTGGTAAGCATTTCATGGTTGATTTAGAGGTATGTTTTAGATTACCATCCCGCTGCAACTTTTTTTTCATTTTGAATTTATTCACTAATTCTGATATATTATATTAGTTTCTATGATATGTTGATATTTAGTTCAATTTCTACTTCCTTCCATCTGCATAAGTGCTCTGTGCAACGTACACACCCCAAAACAAAATATAGCCACACTGAACTCTATTCCATTCCTTCAAATGTTTCATTTTTTGTTTTCAAATGTATCTTGCGTGGTTCAGAAAATTTCTGTTTCATCAGTCTGAAGATCTTTGTTCCCAAATATTTCAGACCTCTCAAGGGTTCCTCCTCCATAGTTCAGACAATTATTTCTGTTTCCTGACATCTCTGCCATGCTGATCACTTTTGCATAAGCAAGGCTCTACTGTGGACCTATGAACAATAATTTAAGCATCAGCTACATTTTTCAAGAGGACATCTGCAGTGATTTGCATATTATGTTCTGATCCATTTTCAGGCAATTATAAGTGAATCTACTTTTTTGGTCTTCCGGAATTTGCCTTGACTTCAGCAATTCCATGTAACTTTATTTTCTTAGCAGTGCTTCTCACAAGTGACATTTCTAGCTAGTTTTGTTTAAATAGCCATGTCCTCAAAGTTCTTAAGAATGAATTTTCTGCATTTTCAAATCTTCAGACAACTGCTCAAAAGAACTAATCATTACGCAAAATTAACAATCCAAATTTGGATAGATTAGAAGGGTCAAGTATTTGTTCATCTATGAAAGTTCACCTAGCCAACTGTATGCCTAACAAGTCAATTATCTTTTAATTGTGCAGCATAATTCATTAATTAAGACTGAATCCATTGCAAGGATAGTGAAACTTTTACAATTAATATATTTACTGTTTTCTTATTTTGAATATGTAAACAATTGCAAATAAGTAGTACTGTATGTATTCAACTTTACAGAAGTTGTTGTGTTTAACATCATACCACAGTCAGCTTCTATTCTTATTAGGATTTGATGTAACATACAGTTTGTGGAAGGATGCCTCTATTTTTGTATGCAGCTGCCTGGAACAGCTGACATCCAGCAATCCTAGTGGCACCCTCACTAACATGATTTTTGGGGACAGCTAAAACAGAACATTCCTGCAGAGCTTTGAGTGTAGGACATCCAGAAAAAGAAGCTACTGAGCAGTGGGTTTTGCTGAGGGTGAATGTTTTTATGCTATTTTTTAAATAAACTTTTAGAAATAGTTGTGAGCAGTACAGAAATTGAACAAGCAAGCAAATAAATAAATAAAACAAAGGACTTTAGTACCAAAAATCTTTTTCCTAATCTTAGAAATCAATGATTTCCTATTATCACTTGTTTCATGTCTATTTTCAGTGTTGAAATCCTGAAGCCATAATATGAAAAACCAAACAAAATCTCTTTGTAGCTTCCTGTGATGACCCGGGGCATGGCACAAAGGCAACACAGTCAGATAAGCAGTAAGAGTCCCTTTATTATCTCCAACTTTGCCCCCAATGCCCAGGTTACCTTCTGGCTGGAGAAAAACTCTTCCAGGAACAGTCTTTGAATGCAGAAAATTAAGTCCAAAATATGAGCAACACAAACTGTAACTTAAA
>AZIM01000055.1:386067-406366 GCA_000516915.1 Ophiophagus hannah
GTTCTGGAGATTTTGTGATGATGTGTGAATAGTATTTTGCTTTTATAGAGAGAGAGATTTTTATTTTAACTGCCCATATTAGACTAGTAGCTTTTATATATTCTTATTTCCCTCCCTAGAGTATTTATTATTGTGTTCTACTGTTTTAGTGATTTTAATATTCAGCTCATCTTCTAGTCAGCCTGAAGAACTTGCTTTATTGAGTCAAATAAAAGATAATTATTTTTAATATTAACAAACAACTTCAGCATATTTATAAATCCCAGCTTTCAAATTCCATTTCAGTGTCACACTCCAATGCAGTGATGATTTTAATCTTGGGGAATTTTTAAATCAGAAAGCCTGATGAGTGTTTCATTAATGAATATCTTAATATTTAAAGTATAGCTGACCTCTCTTTAAAAAAAAAAGCAAGAATGTACTTAAATATATTAGATCAGATCAAGATCTGCCTACTCTAGTACTTTCAAAAAAAGAACTGAAACCACAATTAAGCATAAAAAATGTGTAATATGTTAATTCAGAAAAGAAGAGGCTTCATTTCCAAGTGTTACTATTATGCTCCACAGAATGGCTCAGCTGTTGCGGATTGGTAAAACATGCTGCGCTCTGATAATCAAATTGTAATGTCATCAAGAGTGTTCTCAAGCATCTTATTTAGAGGTGAAGGATGGTTATTATCCATGCATTGTAGGAGGAGGTGCTGTTCTCTAAAGGACTGTTGTTTTGGGTACAATCTGCCTTACTACTTGTCCCAAAGGACTACCAGCTCTAGCCTAATACATACAACATACACATTTTTAAATAGAAGCCTAATAGGTTTCAAGCCAAGATGGTGCACAAGCCTGTGGCAATTATGAGATAGCTGACTGGTCCCCAATGCAGTATCTTTTAGTTTCTTATGTCCTATTATTTTTACAATTTTGCTTTGTAGCTGATGTTTTTAACCTTAGTTGGCCACAGTCATTTGACTAATGGGTGGCTACAATATAAACTGGATAGATGGATGGACAGATGGATGGACCAGAGACTGACCAACCAACCAGATAATAGATTTATTCAAAAATCAAACTATTTAGGGTGACTGTATATGAATGTTTCTCAATGGATTCTGAGTGAAAAATACATGGAAATTTGTTGTGCATAAACTTCTTGAGAAGAAACAGGTTTTGAATCAAATATCATGAAAATGTTTAAAAATTTACGTTTAAATTACATGGTTATTTCTTCTTATCAGACAAGCAAAGCAATACTGGCAGACTTTCTTCCATCAGGTTCCTCATGATGTTTTCCATTCAAATCTATGAAGGCACATTCCTTTTCAAGTTGGTCTAGCAACAGTGTCAATTCTTGGACAGTGCTGACACTAACAGTTTTATGTTTTAGAATTACTTCTTGAGAATTGTGGAAGTGTAATATAACATATTTGGAGAACCTTAAATTAGGAAGTAGCTTGAAGTATTTGCTCCCTGAAGACAAGAATTCTTAAGGCCCAAACTCTGCCAGCCTTTACTATCACAAATAGAAAAAAACAAATTTAGGGATATAAACTGCAAATGATAATTTCTATTATAATTATTAGACAAACTGAATAAGACTCTATTCTATTTTACACAGGTTTAGGGAGTCCAACAATGTCCAATTGCCAACAAAAGGGCATATTTTTCCAAATAAATAGTTTTAGGAGCAGAGAATGAAAACAAAACAAAACAAACAAAAAACAAATTAGCACTCAAGATTATTATTATGCACATTTTGGATGCAATCTCAACTGGAACTGCCTATTGCAAAGTAAAGCCTAACTATAATTAGGAAGCCTAAAACAAGAGCTCATGTGCCCCAAGAATCTCTGTGGTTACTTGGCACAGTAACAAACCATCTAAGCACACTTCTTATTCTTCATGCTGATATGGACAACGGTAATTAATATGAACATCAAAAGCAATAATTGTGGGCAGGCTGGCTATTTCTGCAAAGCTTGGCAAACTCTCAACTACCTGCTGGTTATTAATTTTTAGACATATGGAAGCTCTGTAATAATACATGTTAAATTGATTCTCTTCCACAAAGTATAATGTAATGAAAAAATGAATGATCTTTTCTAGTTTAAAGCTAATTAAATGCAGTCATATGGACTTCGTTATTTCTCTTAAGATAGGAAATTGTAACTCAAGAAACTTGCTTATTTTTATGCTGCTAAGGATGCATTATAAGTTAAATATTACATACAGTGTTAATGATCAATGAAATTCCTGTACCAATACAATCACCAGGACTGTCATCATGTATGCTACAAAACTAACTGAGGGTGTTCATTTCCTAATTGGCAAAAGATATAGTAAAAATTGATCACATTTAACAATTATCATTAACAATGATTACCATTAGTGGATATGGGTCATTTTAAAAAAATGGAAGAGTGCATTAATTTTTCTTCCCTCCATTGTTTTAAGTCTTACATCTGTCTGCCAAGGCACCTGAAGCTACCCATACAAAGTGGCATTCAGAAATTTAGTAGGACATAGTCCCACCCTACTGGAGTAAAGACAAAAAAGATTCCACACAGCAACATTATCAACAATTCCTTTCCATTTAAGGTTTTTTCTTGCCTGCCTCAAATGTGCCTTTGGCATATACGCCCCCCCCCCCCAAATCNTTTTTTCTTTCCCTCCCCAAAATTTCCCATTGCATTAAAGCCCCCCCCCCCCAAATCCATGGAAGATAAGCTGCACCCATTAGAACTGCCAACATGTACAGAATCCTGTAAAGAACCAGTTGCTGGATGCTTCAAAGTGAAGCATAGGTTAGCCTGTCTGTCTGTCACAGACAAACATTAGATCCATCCCAGGATCAGTATGTCAAAGCAGAGAAATAGGGAAATCTTCTATCACTTGCTTATGGCAGAGCTTGATTTCTTTAATTTCAAATCAAAAAATGATTTTATAGTATGGCAGCATTTGTATTACACACACACACACACACACACACACAAATAGTAAAATTAGTACTGAATGCTGGGAGCGGTGGGGGGGGGGAAAATCACTGGGAAAAAAGAAGCAAGACTGCCAATGTGCTGAAAGACACTGTGTGGCTTGGGAAAGAAAGTTCAAAATAATCTTTTAAAAACATGCAATTCAGAAGATAATTTTATGAACATCCAGAAGCTTTAGCAATGCCAATAAGTGTGCCAATGAATCTTTCTCTTGGCAACCTCCCAATTTCACAACCCACTTGAATTTTTAGTTTGTGATGAGTCCTGTCACTACAAATGGTCATTTTGCAAATGGGCTTTCAGGGCAATTGCAACACACTTTCAAAATTTCAATGTGACTGAAGGCCAAAAAGAGGTGAAGGAACCAGTACACAAACTATTCACTGAAAAACAGGGCTCTGCAAACAGGTATGACCTGTTCAGCAATAGAATCTGGCTTGCTGATTGGAACTCCAAAACAAAATAATATTTTGTTATATTTTGCTTCTATTTACAGCCACCATTGCCATGTGACAGCGGTTACATATGTAGCTGTGGCTGTCTTCAAAGATTTCACAATCTACATTTAGGATTGATAATGTTATGGCATTACCTATTTATATTATTATATTAAATTATTATTGTATTATTAATAATCACTTTCTCTAAATGTATGTTCAGCTTTTATTAATATAATTTGGTTAGAAAAGTTAAAATAATTTTATATTGCTATGAAGTATGTGCCAACCTGTAAGTGACATGTGAGATTATTGGGGTTGTGAGAGCTGAACCACTACCAAATACAAAAACTATTTTTAAAAGAAATAAAAGTCCCCATTCCAAATCAGCAACAGCCCAAAACAGTGCAGAGTAAGCAAACATAGTTTCCTCATACATGGTTTCATTATCATTCACTCATCCTGCAAGAGTTCTGCACAGACTCAATTCCTTCCATTTCCCATTACTGCACCAATGCATTCCTGTGGATACACAGACTTGCATTAGCTAATTGGCTCCACTAAAATGATTCCTATTTATAGTAAAATCAAACAAAAAATTAACACAATCTAAATACTTCTATAGTGTGAGTTCTTGATGGCAAGAACTTGGTATTCAGATCTTCTCATTTCTCAAGGAGAAATTTTCTTGCATGAAGTGCTTTCAGTTTATTTCTTCCACAGTAATATCACATTCTGGCATTCTATATAAAGAACCAAGAACTCCTGGTTAAATTCTTTGAATATAGTCAGCTACCACTTAGCTTGACAACATAAATATGTCTAGAAGTAGAGCTGAGTTTGTGCAATGTTGGGGAAGACAGGCTTAGACAATGTCACCTATTGTATAGTAAAGTTAATAACTTTGTCTCCAGGATAATCAAGTGGAAAATCAAGCATGCTATACACTGTTATATAAACACAGCTTGAAATTAAACAGAGGACTCAAAGTAGGTCATAATTTAAAGCAAGACAGGCAAAAAAAAATACAAGGTACAGAGTATATATTGAGAGCTAGCCGTCCATCTTTGAAAATAACCTCATCCTTTAATAGTTGGATTTTGCTCAGAAGCAGGAAAAGATGGACAAAGGCACCCTGAGAATTAACTAGCATTAAATGCAGGAAGCATTTAATGAATCAGATGACAAGCAGCAGCCCAACTCCATGGAATGCCTGAATTATGGGCAACTGCAAACTTCCTTGCTTTCTGAACACAAGTAAAATTGGTGCTACATTTTTGGTATTTAGTTTGGGTAATCATCATGAATTAATTTAAAAATACTGTAATGTTTCTGATTTTTTAATTTTATTGTACTCTGAATTGTTTTTTTGCTACCTACTTCCACACAGTTTGAGGTAGCCTATAAATGCTGTTGAATAAATGAGAAATACTCATTGCAAAGTGTTATATGCACATCTGAAAAAAGATGCATCTACAAAACAGAAATTCCGAGTTCAGTTAAAACAAATTGAGAGGTCAAATGTTTCAAATAAGATGCTAAGTGATGTTAACTCCTGGTTATCAGCTTGTTATTTTAGAAAGTTCTGCTAACGGGAAAAATCCTCTTCAGTTCCTGAGTATTTTATGCTTTAATCTTTACAGCACTGTATTTTTTGCTTAGAAAAAAAATTTAAATAAATGTCAAAACACGCATTAAAAATATGTCCAGAGCTTTGTATGAAACTGAATGTATTCTGAAAGTGTTTTCTTATGTACCTGATTTATATAAGCCTGGAGCTTGCCTAAAGCAAGAACATAAAAAGGTATGCTATATTGTTGACTACAGAATCCTGCAAAGTTTTATTGCCATTTAAACAAAGAAGCCATAACAGTTAAATGAGCTCAGGCAATAGGCTTCGCTATCATAAGGTGCCAGCTGTAAAGAGTTATGGCTAATTGAATATGGAACTCCTGCTTAATCAGATAACTGCTCTTCTATTTCCCAACAAAATGCTATTTCCATACTGTCTGAAAATGGCCTGTTTTATTGGTAACTAGAGGAAACAATATAAACTGTAAACAACATTAAGTGCTCTGTTTACCCATTCCAGGCATTGAGGAAGTACGGGACCCAGGATGTCGCAGTAACATATTTGGCGGTGAGGCTGATGACAGAGTTCTCTCCGGAGGTCCCCCGGGTGCTGATATGTCCCTTGGCAAGCCAGAAGGTGGTGGTGGTGCTGGACCCATAGCTTTTGGAGATCCCTGTTTTGATGTAACTGGACCAGGTGGAGGCACATTTTCTCGCACTGGGGTCCGATGGCGAAGTTCTGACAGAACATTCACATACTTAATTTAGAGAACAGCATTCCAAGTGATTCAAAAACGGGCAACATATTTGTGTTAGCCAAAGCAGGAGAAAGAAAGTTGAGCTCCAAAAGTAGCAGAAGAGTGCACTAAAGTTAGCAGATCAATCTATTCTTGCACTTAATCCTACCACTGTACAAGAGGGTTTTCACCTGAACAACCATGAAGCAATGATGTATTTCTTGGTGTTTTTGAATAAGTGTACAGATGACATAATCTACATTTAAATGCAAATCTCTTATATTCAAGTATAAATCGAATGATATTTGGGGCACTAGATAATGATTCAAACATCATCAAACCCCCCCCCCCATTCTACAAAACACAATTAAATTCTCCTGTGGTTATCAGACCTGATTAGTGCAGAAATAAACAAGTTGCTCCAGAAAATACAGAAAATATCTGGTTATTTTTCTGAGTAGATAATGGAACAGTGAGATGCTATGGTTAGATTTCTGTTGGGGAGAGCTGAACAGCAACTTCAAGGCCATGCAAAAAAAAAAGATCAGATACCTAGTTAGCAATGAGTTGTGCATTATCATAATGCCTCTTGTTTAAAGGGAAGGGGAGGCTTGTTAAATCATCCTTAATACATAAAGCTGCCTTTGGCTCTGCAGGAATTTGCCATAGATAATGAGTTCCAAAATAGGTGTTGAAGTGCTGTCACCATGTTGCTCTGCTCTGACCTTGTCATTTTGTTGGTGTGATTTAGGATCAGATAGGAGTCAGCCAATTGAATCAAAACCAGACCAAAGTGATAGTCCAGCAGACTCCAACTTGAATACAGTATGCACATTTCTTACTGATAAAGTATTAAGCCATACAGAATTACAACCATGGGAATATACAAGTTGAGTTACAATTGCTCTTCCAGCAAAGCTGCAATGAGTAGCTCTGAATTCAGTAACATTATTTATGGCAGGGACCATCTCCGAATAAAATGTTCCTAGTGTAGATAAGAACAGCATTAGCACCCAAAAGTCCAGGAATTTATATGATTTCTGTACCATTTGAGACACAATTCAAATTCTGCCTTGAACTATTCTACTTCAGGCCAACTTATTTTCAAAACTCTGCATCCTATTTAGAGCTCTTTAAGAAAATTATCCATGTACAGTATATGTTAAAATGACTAGAGGAAAAGGCATGATAAAAAAATATTTTCTCTATGGCTTCAAAATACAGCTTTGTCTTATTTCTTTGCTGGATGTATATGTATATTTTTTAAATATTGTTTCACTGCTGAAAAGACAGAAGGGGTCTTTGTATTTATGTATAACAATTTATCTTCTGAATTTTGTCAAGTTTATGGACTTGTGGGAGGAAAAAACAGCTAATACAATAAGGTTTTAAGTCATTTTATTTGCAGCCAAAGAGTTTGCTGTTCCTGGAGTCTTCCCCTCTAGGATCTAGGATCAAGCCAGACAGAAAAACCTACATACATTCTAGGATATTTGTGTCCACCAACTTCATGGGTTCACCATGCCTATTGGAGAGAGGGAGGAATCTTCTGCTTCTTTTAGCCATGGCTCCCTTCGCTCATCCACAAAGAACCACTCCTACTCTAATTCTTGCTTAGGAACAGATCCTATTCATGACGGAGCAATGTTTGAAATTATTCAAAACCTCTTGGAATAAACATTACATTGTGTAAATACAATTTTCCTTATAAGAAGCAGCAGTTTTGTAGAGCTATTACCTTGGCCAGGTCTTGGAACTGCAGATGCTCCAGCAGATGGCAGCTCCACATCCTGTCAATTATAATAATATTATAAAGTGTTTTTCTCTATGGTGCATTTTCTAGAAAATTAGTACAGAGATCAGACCCTACCTTTGCCTTCTTGGCTTCTGGATCAAACCGTTCAAGGATTAATTTAGCAGCCTTATATGTTTCTTTTTCCATCACTTCTTCAAGCTAAAAATAAAAATCAGTTCTATTAGTCAAGACAGGCCTCTTTAGATTTTACTTGTCATTGTATTTCTTTTAGTGCATAAATTAAGAGTACAACAAAATAACATTTGTTAGCGGAATAAACTGTCCTGCTTCTCCCTCCTCCAAAATCTCATCCATAAAACTTGGGGAATCACCCAGAATAGGTGAGAGAGAGCATTAAGATGAATGCAGGGGAGAGGAGAGCAGTGAGAAGTCCATCAGTTCCAGTCACAGATTTGACCCAGAGAAATCCTGGAATACATGCAATTGCAGACATGCAGATATACACGTCTGTACTCAGCTGAAACAAAATCTAGCTTCACAAAGAATTTCTAACCTCTAGTTCTAGTCAATGGCTTTATTGCAAGGAAACACCAAATATTGCTAATTGTTTACATATAATGAGGAGAATAATTACATGCACCAACTTCAATAATAGAATGTGCAAAAATCTATCAGCTATCATTATTGGAAGTTATTAGACATGACAAGCAAATGACAGGCAATTCCTCAGATTTATTTCCTCATAGCACTTAATGCTATTAATTTAAAGGAGGTCGTTAGCCAAGTGCTTTACAGAATAAAGTCTCTCTGCCAATTAACTGCTGTCAGCATTGATTTTAGATTATTTATTAGCAGAAGCAATTAGCTTGCTGCAAATGCCATGAAAACTCACTAACTGGGAGAACAGCCATGGAATTTGCTCAAATGACTTTAAAGGCTAAAGCTTCAGCCTTTACGGCTAGATTCAAACTGCCTTTCAGGAAAAAAAATAGAACATGTTAAAAATTTAAATAAAAAATTTACAGAGTACTATGCATACTTTAGGGAATGTAATTAAAGCACTTCATTATTACAGCATTTTATTTACAATGCACTCAAGCAGCTTTATGGCTAATACATGGGCTTAATTAAAAAAGTAATCACTAGTAAAATATCATTTTAGCAGTTAATAGCCAGCATCAGAAGAAGTTTAACTATGAATATTTGTGTTCTAAAATTATGACAGATGACTAATATACACAAGGAATGTGAAGCATTTTACAGTGTGTTTTGATGGCTATCCTCTCCTCAGGTTCTTCTTACTGTTAAAATTTACTTCCCCTTTATACATCCAGTAGTTTTTCCTCTCCCACTCAAATAAGCTATTATTTCATGCTCATTGCTGCACCAAAATTACTCTATGTAAACACTGATCTAACTATTTCTTTATGGTGTGTGGAAGGGTGACTGGAAAGATGCAGATTGAAAAAGATGATACTGTACTGGATACCCTTTGGCAAGTCTCCTATCAAAACAAGCACTGTCCAGATGCTTTGGCCTAGGATTCCCAAACAGTATGATTTAAAGCAATATTAGCAACTTTAATATTTCCGGAAGGTGCTAGACTGGGAAAGGTTGTCCTTATATTACCTTATTATACTATTTAAATGTAAACAGTATGTATGGGTAGTATTCCAAAGGAGGAATCAAGAATTTATTTAGCAAATAATATATGCTTCTAACTTTGAAAGAAGTAAGAAAAAAATTATCTACATTATTAACCAATTTACAGAAGAAGGCTATAGATGCCAGAATTCTCCAAATGGTAATTTAAAACCAAAAGTTTAGTTTAAATCCTTCCAGTATCTAAGATTCTGCAACAAGGCAAATTACTACATCTAGGAAACATAAACTGATTATCTGATTATTTTTTTACTGCGGTAGTTCTTGCTTCAACACATGATAGAGAGTGAATTCTGACATGATTAGAAATTTTTTTTAAAAGTGCAAATTATTAGCATGCAATATTTCATTTTAAGCTTGTAAATTTCAAAAAAATGGGGAGTTTTGAGCATTATAAAATATTTGAGGCATACCTGACAGCCCAATTTGCACTCAAAATTAGAGCATTTCATGAAATATTGTGCTCAAAACATTTTGAAATGAAAGTTTATAAAACCTCTGTTTGCTAGGACCACAAATTTGTTATATAATAAAGAAAGCTTCAGAGTAAGAACTCCAGATTTTTAGGTCTTGAAAATATTTTAAATTAACATACCTGGTTACCTAAACACCAAGAAGCCAAATCAGCTAACATGGCTCCCAAATGTAACTGTGAATAATGGGAATTACTGTACAAACCATCTGGAGTTTGAGAAGGTTATTTTGGAATAACATCAGTTTAATGGATACAGATGAGTTGCAGTTAAGTTTTAGATGAAGATTCTACTTCTTTTTCATACTTCAGCTGTTTTATTTTTTTCCCCGTTTAAACCATTCCCAAGCATCCCTTTTTCAGTTACTAAATGTACTTCTATACTGTTTCTGAATTTTCCAACTCTCGAAGTGATTCTCAATGAATAATTAAAATACAGAAAGCAAACTGTAGGCTGGAACTTCATAAAAATAACATTAATTTTAAAAAATAGAAAGACAAATATAAACAAAAACCATTCAAGTAGTATTCACTGCTTAAAGGTCTGGTGAAGAATTAGATACAACTATATTTCTCACCCCAAGCAGCTCAAAATTAGAACAGACTCTTAAATTATAATCAAGTAACAGGCTGGATCTTGAATGTTCACCAACAGAAGTGCTATTTCTATTCACAGAATAGAATGAGGCTCTTCACTAGATAAGTTCTGTCAATTTCTCTTTTTCCTGCCAACCCCTGTAATGTATTTTTAACTTTCTCCTTTCCTTTTCTTTCAATGGAAGTGGAATTACGCTGAGTGCAAGAATGAATTTTGTCTTCAGAAAAAATACAACTTCCTATATGGACACTTTTTTAAAAAAAAATCCAGCATTATACTGAACATGTATTGCCAAAGATATAACTGGCCTTATTAGCTTTGACGGCATCAAACATATGTGGGGTGGGAGAAAGCAGAAAAGGATTTTAGGCATACTTCGAGATAAGCACTGGACAGCTACTGCATGCAACTTGGTGGTGGTCTGGAACTCTTGGTCAATGAAAGAGTGTAACATTTATTTACAGAAAGGAACACATTGCTCAAGTTAGCTAGTATGTGCAAGTGTTTCTTGGAAGTCAAATCCTACAGTACATAAGAAAGGTCATACAAAATTCATTGGCTCACATACTGTTATTTTCCTTGACCTTTTAACATAGGTTTTATTCTTATAAGTTACTGAGAATGTTTCCACAAAACATTTTTGCCCTTTCAGAGCCCCTTATCAAAGGCTATACTAACTGTTTCTCTAATCCTCTTAAAAGGCCATACTATCAAAAGTCACAAATAGAAAGTGACACCTATATTTATCTAACCATCAAATTTCTTAAGGCTTCTCAAAATATTTGACAGGTATTATGGAAACAGATAATCTGAGCAGAAGCTTATTTTTCCGCTTTTTGTTTCTTTTATTTTCTGCATACTCCCCCAAATGTATTTGTAGTGTCTTTTGCAATCACTTTGTTGTCCCCAATTAAAAAATGCATGTGAAAAGATTTGCACATCCTTACCTAAGACCTTGGATATTGTCGCTTAACAACTGCGGCAAAAAAGGTCGTAAAATGGGACAAAACTCACTTAATAACTGTCTTGCTTAGCAACATAAATTTTGGATTCAATTGTGGTCATAAGTCAAGGACTACGTGTACTAGCAGATATGTCTGTAGTAATTTCTTGAAGCCAACCTTCTTACAATTATATAGATTCTACAACTGCAGATGTTTTAAGATTTTAATCTTGCAAATCTAAGCTTAGAAAGCTCATTTATATTAAAAAACTACTAGATGTTCTTTTAAAGGTGCTGCTCATAAATTTTCAAAAATAAGAAGGAAAATTTATTATTTTAAATATAAGTCTGGGCCAATAAGACAACAGATAAATATTTGTAGGTTACTGAAACCAGAAAGCTATAATGTATAATCTACTATGTCTAAAATTCTCTCAAGTAAACTGCTGGGAGAGATGAAAGACTTCTTTGCCAAAACCACCAAAGTCAAACAGTAGAGTTAAAGAGTGAGCAAGCAGAAAGAAAAAGAAGAGGGGGAAAAACTGAATAAAAGGGGCTGAGTTAAGAAATGGATAAAGAGGAATTTCAACAATGTGAGGGCAAAAGGGAAGCAAAACAATAAGGATATGTTGCCAATAAAGCCACATTCAGTTCAGTGATGGTATGTGCTCTCCTGAGAGTCCTTTTTTAATTTTACAAATCCTTGTCTGAGTAAGGAGAGGTAATAAGGGAATTTTGTGTCATGCTTCTGGGTTTTGGCATCTACAGATGCAGCATGAACCACCGTTTCCCCTGGTCCTACAGAGAAGACATAAAGTCTACATATTTATTTATATAATTTAGAGGCTATCAACTCCTAATGACTCTCAGTGGTTTACAATTATTATAAAGAAAAAAAATACAAAAAAACAAAGAGATCAGAAATGGCCCAAACACAAACTTATAAACGACGACTCCCTTCAAAATTCAACAGGGACCTAACCTTTCCTCTGCCCAAAGACTTGGAAGAAAAGCTAGGCCGTTAATAGCTTTCTGGCAATCATCAGAGTGGGAGCCATCCAGATCTCCAGGGGATATAATTCCAGAGGGCAGGCTCCATGGCAGAGAAGCACACTTCCTGGATTCCATTAGATAACACTGTTTAATTGATGGGACCTTAAGCTGTGGTCAGCAATAAGTAGGTAAACTGGAAAAGCAATGGATAACAGCCAGACCTGACTTCCAATGAAGGTATGGCAAGTTACACATATCTCCATGAAGAGCAGAGACTGAAGAACTGATGAATTGACCAGTTCTTTGGAATGGACAAGGAGAAGATGGGAGATTGCTCACATGTGGACTGGACAGCTGCTCCTTGTACAGAAACTGCAGGACAGCAGTATCCTGTGGGTTTGAGTGCCAGGAGATAAAGGGATCGATCATCAAGCTCATAATTACAGTAAAGCCTTTTAAAGGACACTAAATGTATTAATCTCGTTTCTAATCACTTTCAGCAATTGCCTATTTAGTTATTATGAAGCTACCAGAGATCTTCGGAACAATAAGTTTAAAAAGCCACCTGGTAAGTCTATCTTTATCTCTGAGCAAAAGAAAAATTAATTATAAGTTTAAGAAAGAATTTGAAGAATTTGAAATAAATGGCAAAGGACTAAATAAGCTTTTGAACCAAGAGTGTTATAAATGAATTAAGGATCCAGACAAATTTGGAATATTGAAACTATAATATTTATTGTAAAACTATATAAAATAAATAGCTTTTAGTGGAAAGCAGAATTATCTTTGTCTATTGTAAATCATAACAAGAGATTAGAGGCTTTATTATTTAAAGTGGATACTAGAAAGGACTAAAGAAAAAATACCTTTGATTAGGATTCAAGATTGAGATTTACAAAATGACACAAAATACTATAACATCTGAACTATTAAAGCCTTCCAAGAATGGAAGCAGAAATTAGCACACAATAACAACAATATTAATGAAGTTGGCATCTATGGATAAATTAAGTTTAAAGGAATCATAGATGAAACATGTTTGCTTGATGCAGAAATTAGAAATATTGGATTAAAAAAGGTGGGAATTATAAGATTACAAAGATATTTAAAGTGGTAAGCCAAAAGAATAACTCATATAAATATTCTTTATTGGATATACAAAAGAACTGGCTTTAAAAATTAAAGGGGAAATGCAAATGATAAACCAACAGAATGATCTGGATCTTTTCATTGAATTTACAAAAGAAACTTAATAGCCTGAAAGAAGCCTATGCAATGGGACAAAAAAGAATTGAAGAGAGATCAATTCCTATAACAATACTTGAATGAACTAAAGATTGATATTTTTGGAAGTAAAAGAATATAAAATTGGTTTTTAAGGTTAAAATAACACATTTTAATGAAATTCTGATAACCTTTTACAGACTGTTTGCTGACACTAGAACTGAAAAGTTGATGCCTTATGGATTTGCTTAAAGGGATGCATTATTGGAAGAAGTTATCCTGCAACCTTATAGGTGAAGAGTTAACAGATTTATACTTCTGGTGATGAAGACTGGAAGTCACCTCTTCATATATTTATTTTCTTTTTATTTCATTCTTTTTTGTTTTCTTTGTCTTTAGGGTTTTTTTTTTTTGCATTTCTTACTCTTGTCAGTCAACAGGAGTGCTGATTTACATTAGCTTATCAGGTACTTAGGAACTGAGGATAGGGCAGCATAAGGAAACAACAATCAACAACTTAATAACTGGCCATCAACCCCCCAATTAACAACTAAAAGCCACGCACAACCAGGCTTTACATAAATACTATGCATAGAACAGCCCAGTGCATCCATTTTGGAGAGAGAAACTGTTCCCTGAGGATGGGCTCCAGCAGGAGCGAGGAAGACTAAACCTCTAATCCCAATGACCGACTCAGATCCTGCAACATTATTCTTGGACATGTATATTTGCCTTCATTTGCAACATTCTTCTCTCTTAATTTACTTTGTATAAGATTATATTACTGAAATTATTTAATAAAAATGATATATAATTTAAAAAAGAAAAGTAATAGATAACAAATTATCAGTCAAACTGGGGCAAAGCACAGCAGAAGGTAGAAGAAAATGTGAAATCAGAATTAACACAGGGTGCTTATTTGCTGGGCATGAAGAAGAAAGAGGAGGTAAAAACAGAAAGTACACAACAAATTATAAATGAAGAAAATCATTCTGGTTACTTTTAAAGATACTAATTATTAACTCATTAGTGACGAGTTTTATATTTGCTAATTAAAAGATATGCATCTGGCTATGTCAAGTGAGGAATTGCAAAAAATATGTTATTGGGTACTATATTAACTCTTCAAGCTCATACCAATCTCACATATTTATTTAAAAGTATTCAGGGGTTTGCTGTAAATCATCATCATAATGCATGGATCTCTGACATATATTTGGGACTTGCTACGGTAATGTACTGTACCTAAGATGGCACAATGGCTCAGCAGTTAAGATCTGGGTTTATTGTCTGGAAAAGCGACAGCCCAGGTTCAAGACCCAAGCAATGCGCAAAAGGATGAGCTCCTATCCTCACCCTAGCTTCTGCCAAACTAGAAGTTTAAAAACATGCAAATGCAAGTAAATAAATAGGGATCACTTCAGTGGGAAAGTAACAGCACTCTGTGATGTCATGCTGGCCACATGACAGCAGAAACATCTTCAGACAGCGCTGACTCAATGAAATGGAGATGAGCACCTCCCCCATAGATGGCAACAACTAGCAAAGTAAAATCTGCAGGGACTCCTAACCCTAACTCTTACCTATAGTACTTAATATCCAAGTCAATGGAATACATATTAAGTGACAGTTTTATTTACTGTCTCCTTAAGGTAGGGATGGATCAACCCCCTTTCTCCAGGAAGCAATGGAGTCGGGAAGGGCAAGTTATCCAAGAAAATTGCAGTCCTCATTTTTTCAGGCACTTGTCTACAACTTTGAGTATACTAGCTAGAAATAATACAAAACAATAGGTTAAGTGCTGGCTATTGCTATATCCTCCTACCTTACTACAATACTGGAATTCAAGTTAAGGTAGAGTTAAGACTGATCCCAGTTACTTTATCCACAAGGAATGCTGCAGATTGCTCATACCAATTCATTAACTGCTGTGTCATCCCCTTTCTCGCATCCTCATAGAATAGATGCCTCAGTATGAAAAAGCAATGCAAACTTACTTCTCAAATATATACAGTGAAATCTATGAAGTATGCATTCTTAGCTGTATCGACACTATGGGATGTTGCTCCAAATGTGTTTTATTTCATGTTCAATGCAATTCATTCTGAATTTACCGCTATTTACACTCAAGCTGTTGCCTCTTCTGGTTCACTCTGCTCAAATTCTCTATTAAATGGAACAACAGAACTGGCGAAACAGTTGCCATTCTCCTCCCTATCCACTAAACCTACTCAATTGCACATGGAAGACAGACCTGGAAGTGGTGAACTCCCTAATTTTTCTCTCTGCCAGACCCATGACACAACAGGCTGGCATTTTTATCTTAGACTAATTTCTGGATGATAATGATCTAATTGGCAATGATAAGTGCAATTTAGTCTTTATCTCATGGATTTATAACTTATGAAATATAAGAGCTTATAATTCTATTTTTTTGTTCATATCTGCTTGACTATAACCGACATTAACCACTTCTGAAGGCAAGACTAATACAAAATACGAAACACAAATAATACAAAAGCTACTAATACAAAAATGATTTGCTGAATACATTAGAAAAATGCTGGTATATTTCTATAACATTATTCATTTAAATAAACATTCAAGAATGAAGAACAAACATCTCCAGATCAAGACTTTATGCTCACAGAAATATGTCACAATTGATGTAGGAGATGACCAGGCTGAGACCAAGAGATGAGTCAAATGCATCATCAGTCGTGAGTTCCTTCATACCCACAAGAGATCTAAGTCCAGCCCACCTCAAATTCCTTTCTGTTCTTAACTCCTGCTAATTTCTCTTGGCTGTTAGTAGTTCAGATGAATGTAGAGAGCTTATGCTTACAATAAACCTTTATACACATTTGAACTGCCTGGATCTCCTGATTTCCCTGGTGCTTGACAACTGACTTGTCACTGACACAACTTTCAATGGAGATGTTCCAAAAATGCACAAATAATCAGATAAAGAAATCTTATTAAAATATATTGATAGTAATAAACACTGAATAATCACAAATACATAAATGGTACAGTCTCTATCCCACCACTCCAATCCTGTTGATGAATGCCCATCAAAATATATTGTGGATTAGAAGAGAATTTTCTCCCTCCATGTACAGTTGACAATAACAGCTCAATCAGTTGAACATATTAACTGCATTTCACATATCCTTTAAGACTATCTGCAACCCAGTGAATGTTATATAAAACACAAAGATAAGATTTCAAGAAACATATTTATATAGAGACTTACTATTTTTTTCTTCTGGGATTTTAAATCTTCTAAGGCTTCATCTAGAAAATAATATTTACAATAATATTTTAATACTAATGGGACAAGCATATCCACACCCACAATAAAGAAAATATTGGATACAAAAGGTATTTTCTTCACACCCTGGTCAGGTAAAAGTTCTAATGGAATATTACCCATTCTCTTCTGGCTAACTGATGGGATATTTAATAAGAGACATCATTATTCATAATCAGCAGCTTATCAATTTTGCTGCAAGTGAATATGGTAACTGAGTTTTTATACAATGCTGTATCAAATAAAGTATTATTAAAGATAATATTGTTTTCACATGTCATAATATCTTTATAACCAGGCAAGAAATTGAAGTTGATATGAAGCTACTATCATAGAAACATTATAGACTGGGAAAAGAATATGAGCTTAAGTTTAAATAAAAATATAGTTTTAAAATATTAAAAAGCAATCCCAGAATTAAGCAGATGTTCAATGCTATACAAAATTAATAAGCCCATTTCATTTAAGAACTAAACATTCATCAAGAATTCTAATGCAAGAGAAGCAACAGTATAACTGGTTGCATAATAATGTTGTAATATTTTAACCCTTCTGGAAAAAAAGAAAAAATAACTTTAAAGTCTGAAGTCCCTGAAACATAAATGTTTAACTCAAAGCAACTGAAAAAATATTGAAGTATAATATAAAAAATATTGAAGTATAATAACAGAATTCTAGTACAGATGGCCCAAGAACTTCACTGGGCCTCTTCAAAGCTAATGTCAAGATAAATAGAACTGAACTGAGAGATTTAACACATGCAAGGTTTATATACCAAAGGCACCCACATAATTTTAAAATAAACAGCTGTTACAATCTATTCAAATGCAGTGGACTGGTTATAAAGAAAGAATGCTAATATAACTTAATTATTACATGCTAAGTGAAGTTGGAAAGGTAGTTTCACATCACCAGTTAAACAAGAAGTTCAAGAAATGGGATCAAGTAAACCATGAGCTCACAAAAGTACTGCAAAAATGAATATATTCTTCTGCATACTGTTTTGGGCTCCTTTGAAAAGAGTTGTTCTATACTTAAACTTCAATTATTGATTAGCTGAACTGTACAAATACCACAACTTCCCTTTTCCCAAAACCACAACAGATTTTAGTTTTAGTTTTAAACCACCAGAATTAGGAACACATTGTAAAAACTTAAGTAACATGCTGAATTCCTTTCAGATTAAACTCCTTTCTATAATAAGATTACTCCTGCCTACAACGTCTTAAAATATTTGCTTGCAGAAAACTCAGCAACAATAATTCCACTCTCTTTAAATGAACAAGAAAGAATACACACACCAACTTGAAACCAATGCCTCAGACTCATTTCTCAGTGGAAACAATTTCAAATTATGCTTAAAAACATTTTTGGTGCTATACTTAAACTCCTGTTTCAGAGTATATTTTTTATATTCCTTATCACCTTGTTTGGCTGAAGAGATTGCTGCATAAATTGTTTAATAGGTACATCAACTGGAAGTTTTTAAGCACCAACTGTATTAGATCTAAATACCTCAAAAATGTATACTACCAAGAAAACAAAGGATTCAAATGATCTTCTTTGGAAAAATGAATCATGTTCAAGAGTAACATGTATAACACTTATGTTTTCAAATTGTGGCGACTGCTTGGACAAGCCCCTGCAGTTTTCTTGGCCAGATTTCAGAATTTTCAGATTTTGCCATTTCCTATTTATTAGGGCTAAGAGAGAATCACCCAGCTGGATATGAGCACAAGCCTGGATTAGAACTCACAGTCTCCCACTTTCTAGCTGGATACGTTAAGAACAAACCACACTGGCTCTCTGACAATACATAATGCCACACTAAAAAGAACTCCGTCTTCAACAGAAAACCCAAAACAATCACGGGTATGCCCAAATGGTCTGTGTAGCCTAAGAGTCATTACAAGTAAAGTCAGACTGTTCTATAAACAATTCATTTGAATATGTTTTAATAACAAATTTTAAAAGATCCTGTAGGTATCTCCTTTAAATATCTAGTATTTTATTTCAACTTGCTGGAAATTTTAAGTGTACTTGAAGTTTATCTAAGAGCAGATAACCTGTTGACAACAGCCTATCAGGTACATGCAGCTCTCAAACCTTGTAGCCATAAGAGGAATTATGTATATGCATTCAGTGCTTATTATATGTTAAACTGCTTGGGAATACCAAATCACCCCATTAAAAACAATGCTAGGGGGGGGGGAAATCACCCTTGTGATCTTTACAGTGTCATAACATCCATGCCCTGCTCCCTGTGCTAGCCTGTACCAACAATAGTAAATAATAGTAAAAATAATGTAATAGTAAAAATAGCTGTATAGCACATAAAATTTAATCTTCAAAAGATGCTTCACACAGAAACTGCTTTTCCTGTGGATCCAGGGAAAAGACATAGTTACTTTAAAATGCTACAGATATGTGCTACATATCTGTTTCTGCTTTCTCCAAAGCATTTTTGGCAATCAGATCTGAAGGGCTAGTAAAATAAAGTGCAGCCACTCCTATGTTTGAAGTTTACATTATGGCTTGTCATGAGGTTAGTCCCTTCACATTATGTTAACTCTAATAAATCCCCTTTCTTCTCCACAGTCTGCTAATTGCAGAGGAGGAGGAGGAGGAGTTGTTAATTTCAAGGAGACGGGGGGGTATTGGGGGGGAGGGGCTGTCTGATAATATGCTGGTTTCCTATAGAGTTTATTTGGTCTCACACTGAACGTTGAAAGCAAACTGAAATATTGCAAATCTCTTTCAACCTTTACTTAAAACCTGCAGTTTTGACACATATACAAGGAGACAATTATACGAGAATATATACAAATAAGCATCAGAATGAAAATGGTTGTCTTGTTTATGAACAACTGTGCTCTCCTGATGACCGAACTGCATGGTTCTAATTGTTTTAATATTTTGTATCATTTGTATGATTGTTTTATTCTGTGGTTTTTGATACTGTTTATGTTTTAATTGTAAACCTCCCAGGGTCACAAATATGAGAATACTCTTCAAGAGTAGCCCTATGTAGAGACCACTGTGGTAATCGATACAAGAAATGGCCAGAGTGTAAGTGACTGAACACTAATCCCATGATGCAGAAAAGAGCATATTATGAAAATAAAAAAAATGCATGAAGAAACAGATATTAGTAACTGTTGTGCAGGAAAATAAAAATAACGTGCATTTGATTGCCTATATTTCATGTTCCTCAACAAATGGGCAATGGAGGATCATATTACCTGAACACACTTGTAGGTGGATTATAAGCTTCCTAACAGACAGGAAGCAGCAGGTGAAGCTAGGCACCCTCTCCACTTCTCTTCTCCCTATACACCAATGTCTGCATTTCAAACGATCCATCTGTTAAAATACTGAAGTTTTCAGATGATACAACAGTGATTGGTCTCATTCGAGACAACGATGAATCCGCATACAGATGGGAGGTTGAACAACTAGCCTCGTGGTTCGACCGGAACAATCTGGAACTGAACACGCTCAAAACCGTAGAAATGGTGGTAGACTTAANAAATGGTGGTAGACTTTAGGAGAAACCCTCCCATACTATCACCTCTTACAATACTAGACAACACAGTATCA
>AZIM01000055.1:407037-422011 GCA_000516915.1 Ophiophagus hannah
TTCATTCATTCATTCATTCATTCATATGTACTAGTAAATAATAAGAATAGATTGAAAACATCTTGGTAAATCCTCTCACATATTCCAAAAGATAAGTAAGTGTTCCATGCTAGGATACTTCCATGAAAAACACCAGGATTGCAGGCTGGCGTTATAAAGAATTGTGACTCGATATCAAAGATGTACAAGTTTTCCTTTGGATATACAGGATCTCACAAATAAAGCAGAATTCTTCTATTTTTAATAACACTATATTTTGTTATTAATATAAGAATAAAACCCAATTACCTTGAAAAAATAATTGTAGGATTTAATTTTGCTCTTAATTTTTGAATTAACATAATTCGGTTTTATGACTGAATGTTTAGCACGCAGGTAGCTTTATTACATTCAGTGTTTCATACTGTACACTGCTCCTTAATCCTAATTTAAATTTGTGAATAAAGAAAAGTTTGGCATTTAAGATGCTTAGTGCTATATACATTTTATACCTTTTACAGAACAAAATAATAGCATGAATCATGCAAGAATATGAATAGCATATTCTATAGCTGTTTGTACCTTTTCCCCAGGATCAATAGGCTGTCTTACGCCATATTTAAATACACACACACAAATACACATGCACATGTGTACACATTCTATACACAGAAATTTGCAGTATATGGCCTAAAAAAATGAAGCAGGAGAATGACTTAACAATTTCTGCCAGTCTAATGATTTTTCATTGCTAACAGAGTCTTCAAACAACCAAAACAATGCCAAAACATGGACATCACCAGCTGGAGTTAATATGTATGTATGTATGTATATGGGGAGGCAGAAGGACTTAGTTATAACAGCAAAGACATGGCCAGGAACTGATTGTGAAACAGATCACAAACTACTCATGGGCAATTTCCAAGCTAAGATAAAGCAGAAGAAAGCCAACCATTTCCCATGATATGATCTTGAGCATATACCCAACATTTTCAAGGAGAACATCAACAATCATTTTGAAGTTCAAACTCATTCATCAGGAACCAGAGCAACTCTGGGATGAATTTAAAGAAGTCATTAAAAATGAATGTGAACAGTGATTGCCAAAGATAGGGAAAAAAACAAAAGAAGGCACACTGGATACCAGAACAGTGGGAATTGCCAAGAAAAGTGAAGCCAAAGATTTCAGGAAGGAACTTAACAAAGAATTTCAAAAAACCATTAGAAGAGACAAGAAACAGTACTACAATAATATCTGTAAAGGCAGTAAAGATGGAAAGAGGCATGAAAAACAAGAAAAGTTTTCCAAAAGTTGTCTAAATTTTAAAGATAGAATGGGGAATGCTGAAATTGTCTACAATAGAAATCTCAAAATCAAAGACATCTGTTCACAAAACCAAATCAGCCCTCCAGTCATTACCAAATTGAAAAGAATTGAGTTAAAAGAATTGAGGTAGCATCTACAGAAATATAGCAAACAACAGAAGAATCGATAAAGGTTGTAACCAAACTATGACAACAAATCTGGAGAACAATACAACGGCCAACCAATTGGACGAGGTCAATCTTCTTAACAGTAAAGTAAAAAACTTAACAAAATATGCAAACTATCATATAATATCTTTAATTTCAGATACTAGCAAAATAATGAATATGATTATTCAAAGCATATTACAGCTCAACAAGGGAAGAGAGATGCCAGATATTCAGACTGGTTTTTGAAGAAAGGAGCATGAGACTCAAAAGAGGTCAACATATGCTTCATTAATTATAAAAGTCTTTGATTGTGTCAGTTGTGTCAAGTTATGGAATTTGCTAACAAAAATGGAAATCCTAGAACATTTCATTGTCTTCATGCAAAATCTATACACAGATCAGGAAACCATAGTCCAGAATACGGAAAAACAGAGTAGTTCACAAAAGCAGTGGGAAAGGGTCAGGTAAAGGAGATATTTCCTACAGAAATTGCTTGCTTTTTTCCCTCCCCCAACCCCCCAAAGCAAAGAGATGGGAGAGGAAGAGATTTCAAGAGAATAGGCTGTTTGCGTAGCATAACCATGGCTTCCATCCCCAGACAGTTGGCACAACTGCATTGCTTTTGATGTGAACAAGACAGTAAGCAGGCACTTGAGCATTCCAAAGGGTGGGATAGAGGTTATGGGGGAAACAAAGGCTGAAGGTGTTTAATTGAATAGTCTTGTCTGTTTCCAGCCAGAAAGCACAATCATAGTCACATGGTTTTCCACTTAGCAACCATTAGGGGCAGATTTGCTGATCTCAATTAAGATCATTAAGTGTGGACTACCTGTATACAATGTCACTCTATTAATACCATGTTTATTCTTACATAATCTAGAAAAAAAAGAAAAATAAGATACTCACTATTTCTTTCTGTTCTTTTCGAAAAAAAGAAGATAAGGAGTGTTCTTATAGACCAAACACTAAAGAGAAGAGAAAAGTTAGAGGGTAAAAGAGAGAAGAACATCCAGCATTAACATCTAGATAAGAGCAAACAGTACATTGTCACTGTTTGTAAGAATGTAAGTATTCTCTGTAATGCATCATAACTAATCCCAATTTTAATAAAAGAAACTAATGCCAAGAAAGTCATGTGCTTAGGTGACCACCTCATTTCATGTTATAAGTTCACTGAATGTACTTGTTTCAAGTAAGGTCATTAAGACAGCAAAATTTGTTATTAGAGGCAAAGCCTGCAGATTATGAATTGGAAGGCAAAAACCAACTGCTCATCCATTCCCTATCTTAATAAAATTGCATCCAATTAAGATGCTCTACTTTGGGACTCCATAGCATTTATACTTGACTTAATTGAAACTCCATCATTGTATGTCAAATAAAACTGGAATTTAAGACAAGTAGAAAATAATACAGTTTCTGTATTTCTTCATCTCTTTTACAGAAACATTTATACAAACAAGATAAATTTCTGTACCACAGAAATTTCTGTGTTACAAACATGCAGTTACAAACTTTTGTTTCTGGTGAACCAAATAGCAAGCTCTTTAGTATGAGTAAAACAGGTTCACTCTTGTGCTCTATTTGAAATTATGAACAAGGTGGCAATGTTGAACAGCTTTCAATACATTGTCAGCAAATATAGTACTTCATTTTAGCCATCTCACAATACAGACTGATTAACAGGAAACAGAAAAAAACATAGTAAGCTTTTCAGAATCAACACTTTTTCAAATCATTTCAGTTGTCTACCTTTAGATGGCAGAAATATAGATATTAATTAGACTTGCTGCAATCTTGCAGCCATCTGAACTTTTCAGCTCAGATATTGTCTCTGCAGAAGTGTACAATTTCCAGAAAATGTAGTATCAGAAAATGTTCTGGAATTTTCCTTCTATGTAAATAGGTATACTTCTAGTGAGCGTAATAATCTCAGTATCCACTGTCCACACTGTGTACATGGGCTACATTATCTGAAGTGAAAGGAATTAAATCCAGCCTATATTATGAGGCTTAATCAGTACAATCAAAGTAACTGAAAGGTTCTGCAGAGAAAAAAAATGTTTTTATTGGAATGTAGGAAATGGTATTCAATAATAAAGAAGAAAACACAATACAATCATAGTACACCTTTTCTAAAATGTTTTAAAATGTTTTTTTAACATTTTTGCCACACTAAATAAATAAATAAATCTAAAACATTTAATAAAAATACTTTGAAAAATAACAATTTTGAAACTGTTGAACTTTTCTGAAGTGGGAAATTTTCAGACCCTGAGTAGCCCCTATTTTTACTCTATAATTTGCAAACCCTTTTTGCCTATTTGCAATACATAAAGAGCTTTACATATTAAATATAATATAAATATAAATATTTCTAATAGCTCAATATTTTTCATTTACGTTTAGCAATTCTATAGATGTTTCGAATTTAAAAGAAGCTAAGCTGAACATTTTAGATATAAATAGCAAAATCACTGAAAATGCCTTCATTATCTTACTTTCAAAACTAATTTAAATACATGCATTAAGCTAGGCAGCAAACAAATTCCTGAAAGCCAGCAAACTTTGCCAGCATTGGTAATACTATCAGATCCTTGGAGAATAGCCCAAGGCAGCATTTTTCTAGGAACTGCAGGCCAAGAAAGGCAGGCACTATTTACTTTGCTTAAGGCTCCAGAATTAGCACTAGATCAAACTACATATTCCACATAGATTCACATTTTGACTGGAAGAAAAAACAAGTTGTCAACAGCTAGCCATTCCTAGCAGGAGAAAAACAACTGAGACGAATTCTATCTGATCTTGCAAAATAGGTAATCTACTACCACAGAATCAAGAAGAAACAAAGGAGTAGCATTTGGGGGTTTCCTTTCCCTTGCCAGAGGCTTTTTTTAAAAATTGTCCTTCTCATAAACCAGTGAGAGAAAACTAATCTGTATTCTATCCAATTACTGTTACTGCTATAAGAAAATGTTAAGAGCAGACAAGCGAGCAAGTAGATTAGAAGATAAGAGAAAACGAAGCTCTAAGAAGTCCCTAACCATCCTGAGCAGGGCTGTTGATTTAGAGTCAGTGTTCCTGGGTCTTGGTCTAATTATTCCAAGGGTTCCTATAATCCATGAGTCCTCTATGATTTCACTGACCTCATGCATTCCTGACAGTTTCTTGTGTAGTAATGCACAGTTGTGATTGCCATAAATACAATCAGTATATTTCTGTGTCAGAGACTCCAAAATGTTTCAGGAGTCACCAAACATTAGTCTAGGACATAAGTGACCAAACTTTTGGCTTGCCTGGGCCACACTGGATGAACAGGAATTGTCTTAGGCTGCATATAGAATATGCAACATAGTTAATCTATATAAATAACATAATATGTTAAAAGTTAATGTTGTTGTAGAGCTGTGTTACTAGCTTTCCAGGGTCACAAGCAGCCCACAGATTGGGGCCGCCTTGTCTGGAATCATATGCAAGTTCGGGCCAAACATTTGCCCATTCTGTGTGGAAGGTTATTTTCTTAGTTTCAGAAAACTTTATTTTCCTTTTTTAAGCCTGAACAAAATATTTCCTTCTAGAAGAAATTTACAAATCTATGATGTGAGTATCTTGTGAAAACTATGCAGAGCGTGGGTTTTGTACCTCAAAATGGCTATTGTAAATCAAAAAGAGTTCTAAGAGTCCAGAACAGCACCATGTAGAAAAAGCTGCAACTTGAAAATTATTTAATTTAGGTGGGGAAATTATCATAGGGGAGGCATATTATAATAATAATAAATAATAAAAATATTATTTATTTCTTACAGCATTAGAAATTGGGATCATTCAATAAGCCGTAGAATGGGCAAAGGAAAGTACATGGGACATACTGGTTGCCGGAACAAATGGATAACATTTCAGATGGTGAATACACAAATTAATGGAATATAAAATTATCATTATTTATTTAATTTATTTACCACCTATCTCGTGGCAAAAATTATATATCAGAGCATGTCTTGTTCAAAAATAACAACAGAAGGCTACTGGGCTTCCATATTCATTATGAACTTCTCAGAGGTCCTGCTTAGTCTATGGAAAAAAACTGTTTCCTTATTCCTTGTTTACAAGTTCTGGATAGCTGCAGAGAGCTCAGGATAACACTCTATTTCAAGGAGAACCCATGGTATTCTTTCAACTCTTTCTTCATAATGTCTGTAAATATAACGGGAATGCTATAAAACACGAATATTTTACTTACATCAGAGGAAACGCAAAAAGTGGAAGAGTCATAATAAATCGAGCAGTCCATTCATCAGGAAGGTACCACAAATAAATAACTAAGCAAATAAGAAGATAGAGGACAGATGAATAGAGGAGAAATCTTCCAACCCATAGCTTCTGCTGCCTCTGATTTTTCTCTCTGAACTCTTCCAGTGACTGGATATCCTGTAAATATAAAAATATTTATATTTGTGTATCTTGGCAGCATTTTAACTTTCTAAAACTTTCATCTGAAAAATTAATAATGTGATAATGTACTGAATAACATTCTAAACCTGTTTATGGTTTATGTTCAGAAACATATGCATAACCCTCACTTAGTACACATACAAAGGATGGGGCAGCATGAAGAAACATCTGTGTAAGAAGAAGGGATGAAAAAAAAATAATGAGGTACATTTTACATTCTCCTATATTAAAAGGGAATAAGTTATAAATAATTATCTTCACTTCAAGAATATCCAGCATGCCTGTAGAAAGTGCAGAAACCAGAAAGCTCAATAGTTTTATGTTTAAATATAGTTTATTATGTAAAAATAAATAAATGTATTTGACTGTGGTAGTCCTTGTTTAGCAGCTGCCTCAGATAGCAACTGTTAGCAAATATGATGGTAATAAATGTTAGTAAAAATATCATTTTCTGACAAATATCCAGATTTACGCCTAAATTTCTGCACCTGACAAAAAAAACACATTGGAGTGAGAATGATTTTATCTAAATGAGAGGCCAACTATCAGTAAGCTTCACAGCATTTCTGTCTCTCAGTCATGTGGTTCACTAAGCAACCATGTCATCGGAACCAATTGAGGTTGCTAAACAAGGATTAGCTGTAATTCTGAATAAGCACTAACATACATTAATCTAATATCTTAACTATTATTTTGTATCACATTGTGGCACCAAGTCAATGTTTACACCCGGGCATCGATTGGACTAATCTAGTCCAATCCAATCTAGTCCAGTTTTCTTAGCAAGATTTCAAAAATAGTTTGCCATTGCCTCCTCCATAGGATGCAGAGAGAGTATGACTGGCCCAAGATGGATTTGGACCCAAGACGGAATTAGAACTCATGGTCTCCCATTGTCTAGTCTGATACCTTAGCCACTGTACCAATCGTAAGTATTACTTACATGGAAGTATTTTTACTAAATTTAACAGGTGAATTAATTTTGTTAATCATTTGTCCCACTCTCGGAAAAAGGGAGTCTTTGGCAACAATGAAGAATGTATAGTCTCTTTTATTTCCCCTTCCTAAAGCACTTTCCTCCTAAAATTCAGCATTTTATAAATTTCCATTTTTATTTATTCTCAAATAGCCTGCTCCTACCTAGAATGTTTATGCTTGTAACATATGTAAGACACTCTGACTCAGAGGTGTCAAACTCAAGGCCCGGGGGCTGGATTCGGTCCGTGGGGTGCTTAGATCGGCCCGCAGGGCCACTCTGAAATCAGTGAAGGACTGGCCAGCAGTGCCGCTGCCAGTGATAATGGAGCTNNNGCCGCTGCCAGTGATAATGGAGCTTGGGAGGGCCACATGCAGCCCTCCCAAGCTCCATTTTCGGTGGCAAAGGGTTGCAGGAGGCCATCACAGCCAAAAATGTAGCTCGGAAGCACTGCAGGTGACCCTCCCAAGCTTCATTGTCACTGGCAGAGGGTTGCAGGAGGCCGTCGCAGCCGAAAACAGAGCTCAGGAGCTCTTTTTGTCTGGCAGAGCACTTGGGCCACCACAGGCGCTCCCAACATGAGTGACGTCAAGCTGGCCACACCCACCCTTGCCACGCCCACTCCACCCCCCCGAGGTCAAACACAACCCTGATGCGGCCCTCAATGACACCCCTGCTCTAAATAATCACCCACAATTTTTTTACGTTATCCAACTTAAACTACATATGTGACACCTGAAAAGATAATTAAAGCCTTTTAGTTCATAAAAACAGTATTAAAAGAAAATCCTACCTTATCAAGTTTTTCCAACACTTCTACAGTAGAAGGTTTTCCCTGCTTATAAATGAAAGGAAAAAGCTGTGAAATATTACCCCGACTAGATAATAAACACTATCAAACAAAAATTAGAAATTTAGAGAAGGGGAGAGTTGTAATAATTTGAGTAATAGCAGACTCCCTTGCAAACTTTTTCTCTGCTTATATAACTTACTTCCCCAGTTACCTCATGCTAAGGTGTCCAAAAGTGCATATATGAAGAAGCATTTGTAGCACATGCACTGTAATTTTTCCCATAACTTTATCTGCCTCCACAGATTGCATGAGAAAGAAATGCAATACAATAAGGAAGCAGAAACTGCAAATTGCCGAAAGGGCCCCAATTTCTAAGAGAACAAATTGCATTACACGTCGCTTGGCACTGCATGCTTTGAACAGCACACATCCTCAAAATCAATATTACAATGTAAAAGAACAGATCATTGAAGTAACAAATTTCACTTGACTGAGACCATCTCAAATGAAGCAGTTTCCCAGATCTATAGAGAAATAACTTTGACTTCTGGGTGACCTAAAATGATGGTGAATGCTTGGGGGGTGGGGGGAGGAGAGGGAGGGAGGGAGAAGAGAAGACAGAGAGAGAGAGATGTTCCTTGACTAGGTTATGTTAAAGTTTAATCGGAATTTTAAGAAGTGAAAAAAACTAATAAGTTTATGGAAGATTTTAAAAAGGATGAAGAAAAAAAATAAATTAATATATGGAAAAGTTTAATTAATCAAGTTGTAAATTTTAGTAAATTTCAATGTACACATTAATTATCTTTCTATACTTTCCATAAATATAAACAGAAGATTATACTTTGCTGTAAGGATTGTGATAAGGGCCTCTTGAATCTTGAACAGGTTTGTCTAGTTATGCAGAATTAAATGAATTTATTTAAAGATAAAAGCTGTCCTCTTTATCTATGGGAGAATACACTAGAAGCTAGACAATTTTGCAAGCCTGGAATCCATAAATACAGGACATGGCCAAAAGTCTCAAGAAAACTGTCACTGCTCCACTTGTTATCAGTGCTCCAATGAAGCTGAAACAAAAAGGGTCGTGCCAAGACACGTTTGAAGGAGGCCCTGCAGCCATAGGATTCAAACACCAACACCAGCCTTCCAATAGTGAGAAAACAGAAAAGAAGACAACAGGTTGCTCTAACCTCCTAAGAAAAACAAATATTGTATGCAACCACATAAATAATATATATACTGAAAGTTCTCCTTTCCTTTTCTCTCACATTCACATAGACATTTCCTTTACAATGGAAAGGAAATGTTTCAGAATGATGGGAATGCAAATGAACATTTATGTTCATCGCATCTCTACACAGAAACTCTCATACAAACTTGCATCCTAGGGTCCTACGTATATAAGTGAATCAGAATCTTTTTCTTCAAAGTTCTAATTCTTAAAAAGAAGAGGAAATTGGATTGAAGAATATCTAAAAATTAGATATCTAAATACATAGATATCTAATCACTAAATATCTAGATAATTAATACATATCTATAAAGTCTTATAGGCCAAAATATATTTTGATCTGTGCCTCAGTTTTTTTCAGTTGTACTAATCTTAACTGTGATCTTGCACACCAGTGAAAAGAAGTACATAAAACCTTGTCTGAAGGCTCTGGAGAGAGGGAGAGGAGTGAGGGAAAGAGAAAGAAAGAGAGAGAGAGAGAAAGATGGGGGATTACAGAAAGCTTTTTGCAATACTAGTGTTTAGGGATACTTATTTAGTGATAGATTTCTGTGCATTTCTATCAGGTCGAGAACAAATTTCAGTTACAGAAATTTCCAGACTCTACAGTTACAATGCAGTAGATCAAACTGCAGTAAATGTAAGTTCTTCCTTCAACAGTGCAATCAGTGCAATAAACTGGCGGTGTAGTATGCCAGAGAGACTTGAGTTCAAAATCTCAATTCTGCCATGAAATTTGCAGGTGGCCTTCAGTGACTCAGTATCTGTCAACCTGAACCTACTTCCCAGGATTAATGTGCAAATACATTACATTAATACTATAAATGCCGCACTGAGAGCTTTTAAAAAGAAGGGTGGGATATAAATGTGATATATACATAGCAAAAAATATATGCAGATACATCCTATTATATTATCTTCAACATTTCACAGACATACACATTTGCACATAAATAGAAAAAAATCCTTTTTCTACATGTACAAAGAAACTATATAAATAGAAGGGTTTTTCTTAGATTATACAGGTCGGAAAAATAATACTTGCTTGCATTTAAAACTAAACATATTCCTCATACATAAATACAAGCTAATGACATCCATTTTTTAAAGCAGGACTAATAAGATTATTAAATTATGTTTAAAGTATAAACATGATTCCCTATATGTGATTTACATATTTGAACAAGCAGAGTTCATTATAAACCAGAAATATCTTCAAACTCAAGCTACAATTCTTATTTTTGGCTACCATCCCCAACTTGAAAATTCATTGATATGATTTGTGTATTTTTATCAAAGTTTTCCATGAGATGCATTTCAAATTCAAGGAAGCATGATATCAATGCTATTCTTGTTAATGATTCTGAAAAAGGGAGAAACTCCATAAACTAAGTTGCCTGTTATATGTGGTCTCTCATTAAGCAGCTACATTCTTGTATTGCAAAATGCTAAAACGTAACAAATTTAACTTCTCCTTAGTTATTAGCAATATTTTTTTCCCTACAACATCTAGGCAGGGGCCAACCCCCACCTACCCCCGGCCCACAGATCAGTACTGGTCTGTGGCCTGATAGGAACTGGGCCATGCAAGTAGCAAGTAAGTGAGCAAAGCTTCATTTGCACATGAGCGGGAAGTGGGATGCACATGAAACCATCTCATCCCCCTAATTGATGGAAGACAGTTTTTCTTCTGAAATAGGTTCCTGCTGTCAGACAGGTTGGGGACCACTGACCTCAGGCATATCATTCCACAATAAATAGACACAGTTTAACACTGTATAAAAGATATGCATAGCCTTCTGATTTTAAGAGGTGGGTTACATTCTGCAGCTCAAACACTCCAGCTGCTTACCTTCATTGGAAGACTAATCATACAAATAGAAATAAGAGCAACCAATACACTGATAAACATGATTCTGCTGTAGCTAAGCTCACCAAGTTGTTCTACATTACAGAACAACTTAAAAATTCATCTGAGACACTCTCCTTCCTGCCATACAAAAAAATATACCGCCAATTGAGAAGATTTACTTACCCGCCATCTGGAAATGATTCCACCCATTGCTTTATTTGTGGAGATGGGTTGCTTTGGTAACTTATAACCAATCTTGTAATGGAATTCACAGCTAGAAGTAAAGCATTTGTGTTTTTAATTAAAAATTCACCCACAGTGTAACTCTAAAAGTATTAAGGTATTTCAAACTATATTCTAGTCATCCAAATGACTCATCACTAACCCACATAGGATAGTTTTCAAATATACTTCCACATTTTCACTTAACATATATAATTTGTTTTGTGCTACAGTATACATTTTTCTGTGAATTTTAAATTATTAGGTAAAGCTTTCCAAAAGAAATCCACTGTACAATATCAAGTAGCCATGGAAACTAGATAAAGTTCCATCCCCTCTTTAATTAATATTAGATAAATAAAAATAAAACATTTACTACCAATTAGATGACTATCATTAGCAACTGCAGTTTTAGAATGGAGAGTCTAAGAGCTGATTAATATTTCAGTAGAATTTCAATGTGAATATTATGAACTTCATTCAAATCCCAGAAAGGCATTATTGAAATTAAAGACCTCCATCCGTGCAAATATGGCATAAGATACAACAATTCAAATTAACTTGGTTACCCCCAAAATATTTTAATGGCGTTACAGTTGCTTGACATAATAATCTGGGGCAGAAACAAAAGCAAGTTTGCTTCTTCTGTCAAGATGGAGGTGCACAGTTTTCAGAAATTTCTCCCTCACTCACTGCCACTCCCTACATTCTCATCTGTTCCAAAGATTCAGATCCTTCTTGAGATATGTGAGAGGGGCCATGGGGGAGTCTGTGGGGAAATCACTGAAAATTCCATTTTCTCTCCTGCTGTGACAGATGCCTTCAACAACAGAAAAAATCAAGTGGGGGTACATAATGCTAGTTGTGGAATAGATCTTATGAACTGAGCAAAATTACTGCAAGCTGAACAGCGAACAGTTTGTGTGTGTGTGTGTGTGTGTGTGTGTGTGTGTGTGAAAAGAGCTGAGCATTTCACAGCCCCCAACTCGCACTNGTGTGTGTGTGTGTGTGTGTGTGTAAAGAGCTGAGCATTTTACAGCCCCCAACTTGCACTTCCAAGTCCTTTGACTGTCCCTGACCAGCCTTCATTTAGGTCAGTCAGAAATTGGAAATCAAATGTAAATAAGAACGCCACAGAGTTGGGTCCAGTTCTATGCAATCACTGTGCACTCCTTCAGTCGACTGGGGGCCGCAAGAAGGTGAGGGGAGAAAGGGCTTCTCTGCACCTTCACAGTGCTCACCCCTCACCTAGAGCAGCCTGAGAAAGCAGTGGTGGCGGTCATCACATGAGGGGACCTGAGCTTGGCTACCACCTCAGTCAAAGCGTGTCCTTGTAGGCCAAGAGCTAGCAAGTGAGCAGGAGTATGGTGGCCACAGCAGAAGAGTGGCGGATGGGCCTGGCTGGTCTGAGGTGAGGTGAGGTGAGGTGAGGTGAGGTGAGGTGAGGGGAGGGNGGTGAGGTGAGGTGAGGTGAGGCGAGGCGAGGCTCCCCATCTTTCCTCCCTAAACATGTCACTGCCAGCCATCAAAGTCACCAAGAAGAAGCTCAACTCCAAACACAACAGGGACCAATAAGTTCTCCGCCAAAGAGCAACAAGGAGCCTATTGGTTTCAAAACAGTCCCAGTTCTCATATGGCCACTTGAGAAAATTGCCATCCCTGACATACATACATACATACATACACTTAGTTAATTCAATGGTACTTAGTTTAAGTAAACATGAAAGCATCTCAAGTCCCTCATTCACTTCATGAAGTATAAACATTTAAAACTTCTATTTCTTTTTTTCATCTACCAGGAACTAAAAATAAAAATAGTCTCAAAATGCAAACCAATATTTCTATTAATTCTACTGCTACAAGCTTGGGCCTCCTCCAGTATTAATTCTGTATCCTCTGAATATTATAGATGAATAAATTTATTAAATAGCTGTTGAAAATCTAAAAAATGGAAGTATAACCAATTCAATTTATTAAATCAAATTTGAGATTACTGGATATCAAATAAGCACATTATGTTCACCAATTACAATTCAGTTATATAGAAATTTTAGTTAACCATCTAAGAAAAAATTAATACACTCAGTGAAATGATAAAAAAATCAAAGAACGAGGTCAACGAAGAACTGGAGGATTTAAAAAATGATTCACTTTAATGGCATACAGAGTTAGGGACAGAAGAAAAAAGTGGAAAATTAAAATAACTGCACCCATTAAAGCTTCTTGTCACAACTAAGAATCAATAAGTTTACAAATGTAGCATTCATACATACATTCATGTGTTAAAACCACAGAATCGTGAAAAGCTTGGTTTAAAAAGTGAGAACAAAAAATTAATATAGAAGTTCCTTTCTTGAGAAAATAAAAATAAAAACTGAGAAAGTTTTTTTAAAAAAGTGATCTTCCTATGCAGTACTGGGCTGCTCTTTGCTGGCTTGGTGTGATAGAAATAGCTTAGTTTCTTTTAGATAAAGGGACAGAAAAAAAAGATAGGAATTTCCCAACAGAGCAGAAAGCTGTGTTTTCTTCTTCTGATTTGATTGGTTTATACTTTTTTGAGACAATTTAGTAAATTCAAAGAAGCCAAAATCAAATTCTCACTTTAGGATTTGGGGAATTATTTAGCCATCAGATGAAAATAAATATTTCCTTCTGTTTCCTGGGCTAAGGGGAAAGGAAAAGGAAAAGAAGATTCTTTTCACATAACTATTGGTGATAAACAGGATATTGCCCACTATTATCCTAAGAAAGGACTTTATTAAAGATACAGGATTAGCAGTAGCACTAGGATAGGATTGAACACTGAAATTACAGATTATTCCAGTGTCTCAAGATTTAGTCTACCTTATTGACATTCAAAATAAAAGAGCTGTCTTTTTGTATGATATGCATATGTGTATGTGCAATACCCAAGTCCCAATCTGATTAGGCTTCAGAATATTTATATATAAATATCCAGCTGCTGTTTCTCTGTGATCAGAGACATTAATAATAATTTACTATATTTCTATGCTGCCAAACTCCCAATGATTCTTTCCATTAGATCATAGGGGAGCTGTTATAAAGAAACAAAAAAGTCTTCAGCCTAATGTAGTCGGGCACACATTGGTTATAAATGGAAAAGAATTCAGTTTCTGGAATTTTGGGGACTTCTTACCTCAATAAATCTTACTAAAAAGAACTCTATGAGAATCATGCATGGATGCGTACATACATAAAGCACACAACACACATCCTCTTCCCTTTTGGCTTAAATATGACTGCTCAAATTAGCATATTACTTGGTGATTACTTTTTCCCCTCCAGCAACGTCTGCAATTTTACAAGTTAATCAGATGATGGGGAACATTAAGAGAGCTAACCAGAAGAAAGAGAATGTTTGCAGAAGCTCTTGGGAGTGTCTTGATTGAGTACTAATCATTAAAAATTTCTCCATGCTTCTGCTAAACTGGAACAGGACCTTCTATATTTACCAACATGCATAAGCTGTTCCTGATCGTTTCATTTGCTGCTGAAACATAGACAAGCTGTAGTAATATACAGTCGGCCAAGAGTTACTCACCCCCTGCAATTTACATGGCCATAATTTTACCACAATAAGGGACAATGCAGCCAGAAGTACTTTCCACAGAAAGGATTACAAGCTTTTTCAAACTCCACTACAAATGATTGATTCTAAGACTTCCTAATTCTTTAAGTTTAAGTAGCTCTTGTGGTATCATGAGAAAGAGATTTTTTTTAAAAAAGAATTTAAGGGCAGAAAGAATGAGCTATTTCATAATATCCTAATACATGAAAATATGTATTAGTAAAAAAAAAAGCAAATGGCAAAAGGGTATATTATTAAAAAAAATGAAAGAATGTATGTTCAGCATCTTATTTAGTTAATAGCTTTTTCTCCAAGCAAGAACAAAAGATTTAGTTTTCTTCCCTTCAATTGTATCCAATTTTCAGAGGCTATCTACAGATGAAACTCGAAAAATTAGAATA
>AZIM01000055.1:424440-434554 GCA_000516915.1 Ophiophagus hannah
TCTAATTTTTCGAGTTTCACCTGTATACAAGTCCCTGTAGTTTTCTTGGCAAGTTTTTGTTTTTCAGGAGTTCTTTGCCATTGCCTACTTCCTAAAATTGAGACAGAGTATCTGGCCCAAGGTCACCCAGCTGGTTTTGTGCCTAAGGCAGGATTAGAACTCACAATCTCCTGGTTTCTAGTCTAATGCTCAGTACTACATACCAAACTGACTCTGAGCAGACCTATCTATTTACAACTGCTTTGAAAGAGGTCAATTTATATTTTTCTTTGTATCTTTTTTCTTTCTTTTCTATTTTTAGTTTTATTCCTTTCTTGACTTTTAGCTTTCTCTTTGATTTCTTACTCTTTCTTTCCCTTATTTATAACCTGCCTTTATTATTTTTATACATAATTCAAAGAGGTAAACATACCCAATACTCCTCCCTACCCCTACTTTCCTTACAACAACATCCTGTGAAGTGGGTTGGGCTGAAAGAGATTGACTGACCCAAAATCAACCAGATGGCTTTCATGTGTAAGGAAGGACAAGAATTGACTGTAAGTTACACTGTGGTAAGAAGGGCAGCCAGTGGTGGGATTCAAATTTTTTTACTACCGGTTCTGTGGGTGTGGATTGGTGGGCGTGGCAGGGGAAGGATAATNAGAAGTGGTATTTGCCGGTTCTCCGAACTATTCAAAATTTCCGCTACCGGTTCTCCAGAACTGGTCAATACCTGCTGAGTACCACCTCTGAGGGCAGCCAATAAATTTTATAACTAAATAAACTCATAGTTTTCTGATTTCTAGCCTGGTACCTTAACCCAGAGGTCCCCAACCTTTGTGGCTTGGTGGTCCAGCTGGGCCACGTGACCTATTTGGAATTGGGCTGAGCAAGTAGCTGGCCAGAGTACGCATACATGCATGTGCAGCTTGACTTGTGCAAATGGCAGGCCAGCATGACACATGTGTAAGCGCCCACCAGCCCGCCATTCACGCAAGTTGCACTGCGCATGTGCGCCACTCAGCCACTCACGTAGCCGAATTCTGAATAGGCCACAGCCCAGTAGTGAGCCACGGCCTGGGGGTTGGGGACCCCTGCCCTAATCAAAAGCTCAAACTGGCTTTTTTCCCCTTCATATTAGTTTGTATTACTTTTCTTCATATTATTTTGTATATTTTTTATCTTTTTACATTTAATTTTTACCTTATGTTTTTTAAAACTATTACTAAAATTATTTTTAAAAGTAATGTATTTCAATTACAATATCCTCCTGACACTATGTTTTAAATGAAACCCAAATATATTCTGTAGTGCACAAGTGGGTTCAAACCTGCAGATCTCAAGCAAATGATAAAAGACATGAAAGTTCCAGCTTGATCCAGATGCCTTTGGCATGCAGAACATGAGCTATGCCCACTAGAATGGTTATTACCAAATACTTTTGATCAGCTATTCCTTTTCCCTCCAAGTATTTTTACCCAGTTGCTGGACCAGAGGGAAAATCATTCTCTGAAGAACCACTAATAATGCAAGAAGACATACCAGGAATCTTCTGCAACTTCAAGTTCTATGTAGAAAGAGCGCAGAATTGGGGGGGGGAGTTGTTAATTTCAGGTTAACCTTCCACACACACCAAAAATAAAATGACTATCAGAATATATCTCAAACAGCATACTCTCTAGAATACAAAATGACTTCAATTGGGAACAAACTTTTAGCCCTGTGCTGTCATTGCAACATGCTAATCACATGTTCAGTCTCCCTGGAGAGGCCTATGCATCTGAACTCATTTAGGCCCAGCAGTCCATATCTTTAAGAACTAAAGTAACATTTCTCCAACTAAGCAACTTTAAGATGTGCCATGCTGGCTTGGAAATTCTGGAAATCTGTACATCTTGAAGTTGCCTCGTTGTGAAATACTAAATTAAGAGAAATAGCTAAT
This sequence comes from Ophiophagus hannah, assembly GCA_000516915.1. Taxonomy (NCBI): domain Eukaryota; kingdom Metazoa; phylum Chordata; class Lepidosauria; order Squamata; family Elapidae; genus Ophiophagus; species Ophiophagus hannah. Next base: position 426,365 of record AZIM01000055.1, read on the forward strand.
ATCTATTGAGCCTAACTCTATACAAGGCTCATTAAAACATGGTTTATCTAACATAAATAAATTCAACAGTGCGGAATACACAAAAAAATAAAAGACCAGCCCTGGTTGGCATTTGTAATAAATATCCATTTCTTGTCATATCTTATCATGCAAAGAAAAAATATTTTCTACTTTGGAACTAACAGCTATTGGCAGAGAATGGAGTTAATTGTTTTAACATCTCACAGAAAGCATCACTGTGTTCAAGTTACACCCCTTTCAGTTTTTACGTACTCAAGAAACAATTCAATTTCAGCAACAACACAAGAAGCAACTGTATTTACCTAATCAAGAAACAACTCTTGAGATATTTTAGGAAAAATATTTTAGCAATTAAATCATTGTCAAACCACAACTTGTCCAAATAGGCTAGATAATAAATAAAATAAATAAATCATTGTCAAACCACAACTATTCCAAATAGTTTGGCTAGATAATAAATGGCAAACTAGATAAATGACTAATGCAAAGAAGCAATGACTGATGAATATGCCTTTAACTGAGCAATCCAAAAAGGACAGGGGAAATAAATTACTAACTTCACTAGAAAGCTGAAAGGTAGGGATGGTTTTTTTTTTAATTTAGTTTCTTCTTTTCCTATTGCCTCATTTTCCAAGTGGGTCAGAAGATAAACTATATAACCTTCCGAGCTCAAGGCTTTTATTCCCTACTTTGGGATGGAAGTGATGGGAAAATAGAACTTTGTTTCCAGCTTCCCTGTCATAGGCCCCACACATTCCTTTTTACCCTCTTCACAGAGAAGCAACAGCTGCAGACATTTAACTTGAACAGCTTAGCTTCTCTGTAGTATGGCAGAGGGTGCCTTGCCCTCTGGGAGCTACAGGATTATAGCCAGAATAGTTTAATTCTGATATGTTAGAACTCCAGGGGAGGAACATAATGTCTGCATTGGATTGCCAAATATTTCCAAATACTGACAAGCAATGAGATCCTGCATGTTTATGTACTAAGTGGAACCATAATTACATAGTGACCAAAAATGAAATTTTGAGAACAGATTCTGTAATACATAATGTTAAAGAAAAAAACAGAATATTTACATGTTCCTAGGTAGAAATTAGCACTTCAGTTTCTCCACTGTAATATACATCTATCACACACCCCCCACCTTAAGAAAAAAAACTAGATTATATACGGCTGCAATAATCTGCATTTTCACAGACTCTTGCGGAAGGTTGACAGTAACATTATGAACTTGAAATCCTAAAAAAGAAAAAAAATCCCAGTTACTTTACTCCTGTTTGATTTTAACAAAACTAGATGAAATTTCATAAACAAGTAAGACAAGAGACCACTCACCCTGCGTACTTTCCCACAATGAGAACTATTTGACATCTCCCCTCCTTTTCTTAACAACTTTATGTTAAGATGTATCCATGGTATAACTTAAAAATGTAGAGTTTTAACTCTTATACTCGGGCTTTATAGGGACATACCTGAATACATATAGGACCATTGATACTCAACCTGAGTCGTTTAAAAAAAAACAAAGGAGGGGGATTACTTTAATATTATAGGGGGGAGGGGGGAAACAAGATTGAAAAGTGCTAGTTTTAGGTTAAAAATGCCACACATCTAGTCAGGCTCTGAGGCCTAATGTATTCCAGAAGGCTAGGTGCACCACCATGCCCTCAGTTGGGCGCCTAAGGAGCCCCATGCTCGCCTCCACACCCTCCACCCATCCTTCCAGCGGTTACTGCGGCAACCAACGCAGGGAAAGCTTCCGTGCCGTTCGTTGCAGCCTGGCATCTTACGCAAGGCACCAACAGCTTCTGCCCGGCGCTCCCAACCGATCCACAGCAGCCTCTCTCACGAAGGAAACGCAGGACGCGGNGNNCTCCCAACCGATCCACAGCAGCCTCTCTCACAAAGGAAACGCAGGACGCGGTTGAACCTCGAGGAAGGGGGCCGAGACCAGCGGGCTATATGATAAGGGGCCAAGGGCGGGCAAGCAAGCTGCCTCAACTCCGCAAAGAAGCCACTCACCTCCCTCGCTTCTCCCTTGCGTTCAACTTCAAAAGAGCTTCGGCAGGTGTCCCTCCGGGCGCCACTAAGCCGCAACGCCTCCCTGTCTCGTCGCTCTTTCTCTATAAAGTTTTTCCCCCCTTCTTTTAATCTCCANCTCCCTCCCCGTCTCTCCGCTGCCCGCCCCCTCCCCCCCGGTGGAAACGCACCTTCCCCGCCCCACTGCAGCTTCCTTCCGACGCGCTCGGGCTGGACGCGGGACGAGGAAAAGAGGTTACTTCCCTCCCCTCCCCTCCCCTCCCCTCGAACTTCCTCCGTGCTTCTCAGTCCGAGGAGGCTGGCGACGCTCGCGGTGCGGCCATTCTGGAAAAGGGCAAGGCCCCCGGAGGGGCGGTTATGACGCAAGACGGGCGCCGCGCGCTGCGCGGCCATCTTGGAAGAGGACGAGTCGTTCGGGCGTGGGTTACGTTGTTGGCGTTGCTGATTCGTCCGCTGTTCCGCTAAGGCGGGCTTTCAAGTCCAACTGTTAAAAAGAGATGGTCTCTTGATTGCCTCTCTGGGAGTCGACGTACTGTAGTGGAATTTAAAAGGTATATCGCTCTGCCTAGAAGCCAGAGTGGTATAGTACAGTACTGAATTTGAGACGTTCTATTTCTAAGACTCGACTTTCGGAACGGACGGGCGTAGGAACCCAGATAATAATTAACCTCAAACCCCCGGGCTTAAAAAGAACCCTGGGCGTTGGGTTTTGTTTTTTTTTTTTACCATCAGAATGAAGCGCGGAGAGTGACAGGCAAGAGAAGCGGCGGTGCCTCTTATGGACCGGGCGGGAAGAGGAGACCTAACGGTAGTAGACTAGAGCCTGGCTTTACACGCCTGTGTTTGATCTGCCGAAGCATTGAAAGGTGCAAAGGGATATTTAAAGAACATATCCAACCGATGAGCATAGATTTATAAAGCCTTTGCACAGATGTAGGTGTGCTTTTGCGGGGCGGAGGTGGTGGAAACTCATTTTCCCATTATTTCGAAGACAGGGCTATTACGACATTTTACCAGGAACAGGAGTTCGGGGCACACAGCTTGCAGTCCAAAATCAAAACAAATATAATGGGGGGGAAAGGGAATAATAAGGTGTAGTTAAATGGGAGAAGATATGCTAGTCTTCGAAGACACATGATATTGTATCTCTTTTCCACCAAAGGCATTCAACATTGTGCTGTTGCCTCATTTTGCACATTTTGACACAGCAGCAGTGCTATTATTCTTCATGGGGGCCAGAAGAAAGAAAATCACACTTAGGACCCCTTAAGCAAATGTGGTACAAAATAACCACATTTTATTTTGAGAGCCAGGTAGGGCAGAGGCCAGATAGGAAAAATACCTTTGGTGCTGTTAGTTCTGTGATCCCTTGGATGGGACTGAAGCATTACACCAGAAAAAGGCTTTCTCCATTTCTGTCATTTATCTATTCCTGCAGTTTCTCTTCCTCATGGGAAAAGAAGGCAGTGGGGTGCAGAAGAGACAGAGTTCCCACTTTTCTTGGGACCCTCCACTTTTCTTGCCGAGGATGGAAAGACCAAGAGAGGAGGGGAAGTGGGTCATTTTATCTTTGTTTTCTCTTTTTTAACAAAATTAAAAACAATACACTAAGGGTAATACAAAAATCTACATACACAATCATATATATTAGTGATAAGCTGATTTTTTTTTTAAAAAAAGCCATATGTGCTGTTAATAGACATCTAACATATTACATTTAAACCCTATAGTAACAATACCTATCTTCTCTACAATATGAAGACTTTTCAGAAATCAACAAAGCACACATCTCTTGAATCGATTCTTTATTATTCCACCTTCATAGAATGATTCTCTTAAATGATCCCCAAGTTAGATATTTATAAAATGCAAAGTTCTGTATTTTTTGGAATATGGTACCATACTTCATTTACATTTTTATAAAGTTTTCTCCAACGCTGGACTAACATGTAACTTGAGACTAGAAAAGGGCTGTAGAGAATTTGAACTTGAGTCAAAAAGACCTGCAAAATCAACACAAAAAGTCTGATACCCATTCTTTTTTAAATTTCTTTTGGGGAACCCAATAAACACAGATTCTGATGAATTAACTTCATATCTAACTCACAAGAACTGCATTTAATGTTTCTTAAAATTTGTGCAAATCCCAATTTAAAGATGGAGGGAAATATTTTATCAGAACTCTTAGGCTGAACAAGAGCAAGAGCTCAGATTAGATGATTAGCAACCAGCATTTTAAGAATTTTTAAAAGATGCATATTGATCGTAGCTTACCTAAATTATCTGCTCAGGGATATACTCAGTTAAAACATTGTTATACCAATATAGTACCAGATGCTTAGATGTTTAAAAGATGCTATTTTTGAAATAAAACCAACAATTCAACTTTATTTGAAATTGATGAAGGTTAATGCTGGTGACACATATGAGCTCTGAAATAAGGAATTAGGATATCAATCTTGGCAAAACAGTGTGACTTCTTTTTACCACAAGTGTAGTCAGAGCCATGTCTCTGGTTTGAAAAAGCCTCTTCCATGTCTTTGGTGCTAAAGCATTGAAGACACAAAGGGGGTGTTTGAAGTACGCATCCAGCTGTTGGATATAGATCTATAAAGCTGCAGTGCTAAGTGGTAGGGGGCACAATACCTTCCAATATTTGTGGCAGTGCGGCACAGACATGGGCTTGGGGAGGTGTGCTTGAAGCACATGTCTAGCTTGATACTGATTCCTCCGTGCCTGAAAAGGATTTTCCTGATTATTAAAATAAAGTGCTATCTAAACATCTTTGGATTGGCAGAAATAGATACTGGCTTTAACTGTTGCTATTTCTGTACTACCTCCTCTCTCTTTTAAGTCATCACCAAATGTATTTATTATTTTATATGCCACCCATTTCTCTAATGTCTCTGGGTGGCTTACAAAGAGTAAAAAGATAAACATCAAAATAATAAAAATGTTAAAGGCTATATATAAACTAAAATCAAGGAAACAGACGACATGGGGAGGAGCTCTTCTCATCCCATCAACCACCTCCAGCAGTGAATGCCCTCCTTGGGGCCCCAGGTCAACCAGCAAAACCAATTTTTGATACCCTTCCAGAAAACTAGAAGGGAGGGAGCAATTCTCACCTTCAGTGGTAGTGTTCCACACAGATGGGGGCCACAATGGAAAAGACTCCTAAACTTTACCTACCACAATTCATTAATAGATGGTCCCCAGTGGTGGAGCAGAATTGGGGTGAGATGGCTCCTTAGATGCTCTGGACCCATGCCATATGGGGATTTACAAGAAATAATTATGGATTGGATTCAAAAGCAAACTGGTAACCAATGCAGCTCACACAACAGTGGTGTTATATGTGCCACCCTAGGGCCCCCCAGAACTGTGTACCACTGCATTTCTGTATCAGCTGTAGCTTCCAAATACTCTTCAAGTATAGTCCCATGTAGACTGCACTGCAGTAATCCAGTTGAGAGATGACCAAGGCATGAAGCCCTGTGATCCAAATAAGGGTGCAACTGGTGCACAACACAAAAGTTGCACAAAGGCCCTCATAGTGACAACTGCTACCTGTTCTTCAAGCAGGAGTTGTGAGTCTAAGAGAACCCCAATTCACACACCAGGTCTGACTGGGATAGTACAACCCCATCCAGAACTACAAATAATAAAGAACAAGATCCTGAGGTCCCTTGAATCCACAGCAAGTTTGTCTTGCTGGGCTTCAGCTGAAGCCTGTTGTCCCATATCTAGACCCTTATAACCTCCAGGCACTGCAAAAGGGCAGCCTCAGCACCACTTGGATCACTAGGAATGGAGTTTTAAAGCTGAGTATCATCTGCATATTGAAATATCTCATCCTATGGTGTTGGATGATCTCAAATTGCATTGTCCCGATTTTGTCTCGAATGTATGATAAAAACAATTGGTTAATTCTTCTGGCTTTGCTATCTTCCTTCTTCTGCCTGTCACAGTTGGCGAGAAAAGTTTGTCCTGTAACAGAAAAGGAGCAAATAGTGAGTCAGTTTAATGATTGAGTCACCAAGCCAGAAACCAGGAGACTGTAAGTTCTAGTTCAGTCTTAAACATGAAAACCATATGGGAGAATTTGGGCCATTAATTCTCTCTCAGCCCAATCATCTCACAGAACTATTGTGGTAGGGAAAACAGGAGGAGGAAGGAATATTAAGTGTGTTCACAGCCTTGAGTTACTTATAAAAATAATAAAGGCAGGAAAAAACCCTTTAAAAAATTTAAAATCTAAAAAGAATCCTGACCATTTGTCTCTGTCCATCATCTCTAAGTTCCTTCTGTTCTTGAGTCATAGAGGGAGCCTGTACTTTCGTTGACAATGTCTTCCTTTATATAGGATAACTATATATCTTCCTTTATATAGGCTAACGTCTAACTTCCAGTAAGCTGTAGAGTTTCCAATAAGCTATGTTTGGTGGGCAGTAATGACCAGTGGTTACAACAATAAACTTATTTACTTACTGATTGACTGTCTACCTACCTACCCGAGCATCTTTGATGTAGGTTATGGATTACTGATTCTCCTGATCCATCATGGTAGATCTTGTAGTAGCTGATAGATCTCATTTATGGCAAGAACATCTCCCTCCCTCCCTCTCTCTCCCTCTCTCTCTTCCTCTCTCTCTCGCGTGCACACATACACACATCTTAAGTCTATCTATCCCCTAGTAAAAAACTGAACTTCTGTTTTAATTCCGCTGCCCATATCCAGGCAATGAACTCATTCTATCTATTCAGTTGTGTTTTGTGTTTTTAAAAAATTCAGGTAATCCAGGTAAAACTCATTAATATTTTAGAGGAAAAACATATTTTCTTCTGCAGCAAATTCTTAGAATTGCTCAAATATACATATTGGTAAAACAAAAAACAAAAACGAGGAATATGCTGTATATAACACCAAACATTTAGACTAAAAGTTTAGCACAATTCACCACTAGGATTAAACCTTTTGGAACTGCATTATCACAGGATATGAAAGAAAAATACTAATTTTCATTGTATTATTTGTTACACCAAATACATTATTCATTATATCTTTAAAACTTAAATTTCTCTGATATAAGTCCATAAGAAGTCCAGACAATAAAATTGTTATCATAATCTATACGCCTTTTTGTTGTTGTTGTAAATTATTAATTTCTTAGAAATAGGAAAAAGCTTTTTAGAAGTCAGACTTGGTAATTATTAGAGAAAAGATTGTAGATCCTACATTGAACTCTTCCAATCTAAAATGGTATTTGTCATACTTTTTATTACTAGGCCAGTAATAAATTGGCCCAAAACACAAAGCCTAATTTTCATACATCCAAAATATATGTATTAAAGTATCTACAAACTACTCAAGAATATTCTTCCATTTAAATATCTTGATAATGTAAACATACTTCATATAAAGGACTGAGGCATGCAGAGGGGCATTTAACTTGCTTCATCTTTCAGTTAAACAAAATGCAAATATATCTGGGAGAGGACAATGCAAATATCAAACAGAACTGTATATACTTTGCATATGAAATTCAATTTTAACTTTAGTAGGTCCATAAAATTGAAAACTCTGCTTTAAAGCCAATAACCTTTAATCAAATTGCATGGGGAAAACTATGGATTTTGGTTTTGTGTATTTCTCCCTACTATTTATACCAGAGCATAAGTCCCCAAATACTTTCATTATTTTCTTAGTGTTTTTATGAATTTTTACAGAATGCTTAATCAGTACCACATACTTTTCCTTATTTAAAAAAGTATGTTAATTCAGAAAGCGTCTCGTTGTTTGTAGTCAACATAAAACTTTAAGAAAAAATGAAGGCTGCTGCTCAATTCCCATAACAGTAAAAAAAAAATTTTTATAGATGAGATTCTACTTTCTACCTTATCTTTGAGTTTATCATTCTTATTCTATGTGTGAGTACTGTATGTATACATACATATGCATAGAAAGATACATATACTTACAGGATACACAAGATACAATTACACACACAGAGGTGGTATTCAGCAGGTTGTGATCAGTTCTGGAGAACCGGTAGCGAAAATTTTGAGTAGTTCGGAGAACCGGCAAACACCAGCTCTGGAGATTTTGCAGTATCCTTCCCCTGC
>AZIM01000055.1:434573-454052 GCA_000516915.1 Ophiophagus hannah
CCACAGAACCGGTAGTAAAAAAAATTAAATTCCACCACTGACACAGACCGAGTATTATATTTTGATTGGTCTTTTAACATTCTGAATGCTAAATGTATTGGTCTGGATTTACAAAACTGCATAAAATGTTTTACAATCCTAAAAGGACTTATTTTTCTTGACAAGATGCTCCCTCCCCATTTCAAGTTCAACAAGCAGGTATCTTCATTTTGGTGAGTTTTGAAGAAAATTTGTGCCATTTGTTTAGATAATTTGACAATTTGTATTTTATTGAATTTAGATAAATTCAATAAATAAATAAATAGATAATGCTTTATTGAAAGATTGGAGGGCACAATGACTCTGGTTAAAGATGCTGAGCTTGTCAGCTGGAAAGCTGACAGCCTGGATTTCAAGACCCGAGCACCATATAACAGGGTGAATTCCCATTACCTGCCCCAGCTCCTGCCCACCTAGCAGTCAAAACCATGCAAATCTGAGTCGATAAATATGTACCACTTTGTTGGGAAGGTAACTGCATTCTGTGCGCCTCAGTATATAGTCATGCTGGCCAGGTGATATATTCATATTCACAGTATGTTGGTCAGCATCTGCACTAGTCTAGGTCCGTTGAAATACCAGATCAGATTAAATGAATCTGATTATGAGACTACCAATGCAAATGTTACAATAGCCAGATTATGTGTGTCCAAGAAAACGTAGTGAAAAGCAGAGTTCTCTGTTTTCAATGAACTACACCCTTGTTGTTTCTTTCTGTCCCCAAAATGTCTGATACTTAATATTGAACAGGTATCTCCAAGGTTGAAGCCATCAGGAAAAGTTAGAGCACCATAAAATTAGTCAACATCAAACGTACCAGATTTTTTAGTACCAGGACACAACAAAAATACATTGCCATCCTGGGCTATTAATAACCACCCTCCCTGACAAGGACAATTCCTAATAGTATATTGATTTAGTTTGATTTTGTATTGTGTTGATATATTCTTTTAAAAAAACAAATATCCGTATAATTGCTTGATGCCTCTTAAATAATTTATGCAGTAAATGAAAATGTCTGTACAAATAAGATTGCAAGTTATACTATTCAATGCTAATGTGTATTTTCCTCAATGCTGAAAGAAGCTATTTACACAGATCATGTTCTTTTTTTAAAAAAAGCTCATTTTCTGTGGTCAGAATTCTTAGATTCAAATAGTCATGCATCTCGTGGTTGTATCAGCAGATCTGTTGTACCCCAAATATTTTTGAGGAAAAGAAATCCTTTTAAGGATGGAGAAACATGAAAATTAATGGGGACTAATAGCCTTAGATGGTAAAAATACTAGTGTTTTGGAAAAAATAAATGAAACACTAGAAAGGGAGGTAAAATAAAATATCTTGCAGCAGCTGATAATCTTATTTGTGCAACTAACTTAAAGCAAATGTTTCTCCTGATAAAACACTATGAAATATGGATATTGTCTTACATTTCTGTGGTATAATCAATACTTTTCTATGGTAGGCTGTTTTCTGAGTAGCAGTCTCATCATGCCAAATCCTATTTTGTATATTGTTATATGAGTACATCTACTTCATAGTGTAGATCTTCATTTTTGTGGGTAATTTGTAGTTTTGTTTGTAACTAACACACTCCAGGTTAGCTTCTATATCCAGATCAAAGCAAGCACATGCCACTCACCTGGAAAAAAATGTGCTTTGATGTTTATCAGCAAACATTAAAAGAATTAACTGGCAAAGTCAAAAGGAAGGCAGGAAGAGCTGATGAGAAAGAGATAGAAAGAACAAGCATGGATTTACAGTGCATTAATTATATCACACTACAAGAAAGAACACAGTGGGTAATTAGCACAAATAATCCCAAAGTAAGTGCTATATACTGTATGCATTGAACTGTGTGCCATAATGGATTGTACCACCACAAATAGTTTTGTGCATTGAGTCCCAACACTTCTCTCACCTTGTGGAAGCGGGCAAGGTATAGGCAAGGTTTTCATTTCTTCCCCTACAACTGTCTTCTATTTCTATGCCTTGGCTACTGACAATCTCTGTACAACTTTCCATCAACTGGGATCTGGGACCCCACTTGTTCTATCTGTGCAACACATTCTCCTGGGAAGGATTCCTTTATTAGATCTTTGGGATCTTCTTAACCAAATTCTGGGCCTGGGTCATAACCTGGATCACAGCCCCTTCTGAATTTGTTGCCAATTCAGGTTCTTCAGACTAATTTTCCATAACCTCTTCCAATTATACAATGTTGTTATTTGCTTCCCTTTGTAAGTTTCACAACTAGATTCTCATGCTACATACTGGTAAAACTAGACTGGTTTGCTCTAATATCAAACTATTGCAGTTATCCTTTTTCATTCAGATGACTGTATGTGTTTTCTAATTGTTAAAAACAAAACTCTATAGCCTCTTGTTCCTATTTGCTATCCCATCATTATTCATAACTGAGTTAGACAGTTTAGTTTATTCATTTTCTCTTTAGGGATATATACATAATCTTTGCACCCACATACCTTGAGGTATGAGAGTCAGGGTTTGCTTCCATTCCATAGTTGAAATGGTTCCTATCCTATTCCATAATTCTATTTCATGTTGGATTTTATCTGGTTGTTCTGTTCATAAATGGTTTAGTGTTAAGTAACTGTGTTGCTTTCTCTCAAAATTGTTTAGTAACCTTGAATTGACACTTCCTCGGTGCTTAGCAATCTTTTATTTTTATCTCTGAAGCCCTGTTTTGTTCAAGACTATAATTTTCTGCTGTATTTTTCCCAAAATATCTTGACTGCAATATTCTTCTCCATTATTAGATTTTGATCTCCTTATTGTTCTATTAAACTTGTTTTCTACTTAAGCATACTGCAATTGGAGTTTCTGAAACACTTTACTCTCATTAAAAGATATGCAGATATATTTTGAATGACAGTGCATGAACACTACAAAGCAGTTGTTAACTGACCTTCATTTTGATTTTGACAATCATCAAAAAAATTAAGGTCCAATTCTTTGAGTGCACTTTGTTCTTTTTCCTTTTGCTTTTAAGCAACAATCACATTTTGATTCCTTTTATTTCTTGTAAGGACAAATATGGAGTTCAGTTCTATAAGGGATGTATGGAATAAAAGTGCAAGACAGCTGCCATAATGTTTTACTACAGCGCTGACACTGATGGTCAAAGTAACTGTTCTGAAATACAAAACTAGGACAACCAGAAAGGAACAGAATAGCTTTTTAAAAATCATATATAATAGCATATGCAAGCTTCCCTCTTCCCCGAAAAGGTCACAGTCATAGAAAACCACTGGTATTATCAACACAGACTCTAAACATTTCCATTGTTAGCCACTGTATATTGCCAAGGCATTAGAGATAGTTATGGATACGCTAGATAAACTATAAGCAGGGAACTTCCACATTAGATTGAAAATAATCACATATGGAATAATTTATGTATTGGCCAATGCAATTGTACTGTCTTTAACTCTTTGTGTGAAAATGATTATAAAATCTTGCTGATATATGTGCTTGTGGTCTTGCCCAAGTAAGCATGGTCAAACATATTCTTTGTGTGCTTGATCAGACTCTGCACTCTTAACAAAGGTACTGGAGACTTTACAAATTGTGTCCTGATTGAATAAAGGGACAGATTTGAACATTATCACTTGGGTGGCTGAGAAGGAAGTAGAATGCTAAGAAACTCTGGAATTTCTTCTTGCTACCATTTGTTTCAGGTTGCATAGTTCTAGCAAATTAGCTTCCATTTCCTTTCCCATCAATATTATTTCATGGTCCTTTGTAACAGTGCAAAATCTATTTTTAAGCATTATTTTACAACCACATTACATAGATAACATAGACGTACATCATTTGCGTCGAATTCAGGTGCATAATATGCTTCTTAGAGTATTTCTGCTTTCATTAGGATTTATCAGACAATTCAATTTAATACTGCCCTTTCCACATATGTCTATAAACATTCCATTTACTCAATTAACTTTTCCACAATAAAATTTGTCAATGCTCATAAAAATATATTTGTTACAGACAAATTGATGATGTACCACTATCCAACAAAAATCTGTCTTTTTAAATTCAGAATCATAGCCAATTTCAAGTATGTGAACATAAATACTGTAATTGTCTATATCTTTGTTTTTGCAATCCTTGGACAGGCTTGACTTTTCTTTTAGGATATTTGATGTCATTATATGTCTCTTATATGAATCTTAGTTCTGTAAAATCTCTTGTTTTCTTTTAATAGGTCATCTTTTATTAGACTAATGACATGTTCCATTTCTTTCCTTTATGTTGTTAAGGAATTCTGTACAGTTGCAAATTATTCAAACTGCTCTATGCCTCCAGTTTTGCAATTACTTTCTCAAGAGAAATTTCATCATGAAGTTTGATTAACTCTAATATATACTGTATATATAATATTCTGGTCATGATTTTAATAACACTTTCTTGATTAAATCACTAGAAAGGTTCATACTATTTTAGTGTCTCTGGAATAGAGAGAGATTTTGGTGCATGTTCCATTAAATTCCTCAGTAATTTAAGATTTATGAGTTTTCTGCATGAAAGTATAATTGTTCATTTCTGAACATGTCTGTCTGTTTAACCAACCATCTCCATTTCTTTTTTTAAATTATCTGTATTGGTTTTACCAAACAGAATCAGGTACTACATTTTCATAAATTCAAGATAATATAGAGAAAATATAGAGAAAAAAAAGGAAAAAATATAAAAATTGCCAAAGAGATCTACTGTAATATGAATAAAGGAACAAATATGCTCTGTGTGTGTGTGTGTGTGTGTGTGTGTGTGTAATACCAGATTGTAATCTATAGCTAATAAGTTAAACCATAAAAGCCATCCTAGTTTGATAGTTTCCTCCTTTGATATCTTATTAATTTTTAACTTTGTAATTTGTTCTAATGTAGCAATTAGAACTAGGTCTTAGTAATCCACAACTCTATTGTTATATTGTCAAGAGTTGTCAATGTTGCATAATTATGAATTTGTCAATGTTGCATAATTATTAATTTGGCTGTTAAGATTAAATAAATTATGAGTTCTTTATTTTTAAGCCTATTATTTGGTTCTGCAAGTAGCCTAACTCTGGGGAGCATTCAATTCTTCGATTAGTGACACTGTTTATCTTCTCAAAATTGTTATACCAAAAGGCTATAACTTTATTGTAGAATCACTACAAATGAAAAAAAAAACCCAGCTTTTTGTGCAACCTCTCCAACATTGGGAAGAATATTTTGATTAATATATGCCAGCCTAACAGGTGTCAAATACCAATGATGTATAATCTTCTACTACATTTTTTAATCAAAGTTGAAGTGAATCTGCCCAGTTTCCACAACTTCTGCCATGGAATTACAAAGATCACTTTCCCAAGCTTCTTTTAAATCATATGATGGCTCCCCTTTTTTTCTGATTGCAATAATAACCTAAAATTTTTTGAAAGTATTCCTTTTGATAGTTCTAAATAATGAAGTATTAAATTCTCAAAATTGGTGTAGATCCATGTTGCTGAATCTCTGATATTTCTATTGCCTAAAAGAGATTTAAATTGATACCAGAAGAGCTGTGGTAATTTATCATCTATTTGTCACTCAATCTGATCTTTATCGAAAGGTTCCCTCTTACTATAAAAATATTTTAATCCATAAAGATTATAGTCTCTCAAAGATTTCATTTTAGCCAAATTATATCAATCATTCTGATCAATATATGTTATTAGAGGACTTAAAAGGGGTGTATCCTTTATCATAACTGTTCATCTACTCTTTGAAATGTTTTAGTAAAAACATTTTCAACCTGTTTTATTCTCTTTCCTGAAGTACAGTTTAACAATCGGCTTACAATTTGTTAAATTCAACCTCAGAATTATTTCAGATTTCAACAATCCATCCTTCCTGACATTTTCTGAGAGGTCCAGCTTTTCAAACTCCATTTGATGTTCTAGGTGCCATATTTTTCCCATTTTTGAAGATGAGATTTTCTAATCATTTTTCTCAGCCATTTTAAAAACTCTTGTTATATTTGTAAAGATAAAAATGTCCCTTAATTAGGATTTTTAAGTCCTAATTAAAATCAACAACCTAAGCACTGATCAGCTGTGTACTATATCAAGTGCCTGGAAAGAAATTTGGGATATTTTTATTACTGGGGTGATCAGAGTTTAGTTTTTTTTCCATACTGGGCCCATAACCCTTTTGTTCAATAATTACTGTGAGTAATTTTCAGTTTAATTTATAACAAAATCAGAAAACTCAATTCAGCTAGCAAAAATATAGTGTGATGTTTGTATATTAAACATCAGCAACTACAAAAATAGTTAACTGGCAAAGTGGGATATAAGATCAGACAGAGAGATAGAAAATGAGAGAAAGACAACAGGAATTGACATAATGTAATCTTTATCTCCATTTCTTTCAAGAAACACAGAACTTTCCAAACCCATTGCAAATAATAGAGGATAATTAGTATTGACAAATCCAAAGGGAGTGGACTTAGATTGTTTTTTAATTCTTTTTATGTATATAACAGCTGAATAGGACTGGAAAGCAGGACACTAGGTGATACCTTCTCTATTCTGCACCATTAAAAAGGCAATTTGGTGGACAGAGATAATGTATCCAACAATTTCTAATGCCTTAGTTCTCCTTTCCAGGATGTCAAGATACCTGCTAATCCAGAAATCTCATTCCTAACACACAAGGTCCTGTTGTATCTTCTCAAGAAATCAAGATAACATGGATATGGACAAGAATTTTCTCAACAGTTTCTTCAGCACAACATTTGCTGTACTCACCCCCGGGTAACTCTAGTTATTTCTTTGGTTCAGCCATCACACTAACTCTAAACATGGTTTGTTTGCTTATAATGTCATACTACATAATTGTGATTTTTTTCAATATGGAAGACTTTTGTATAGTACGCATAGGCTGAACTTTTATAATTTGTTAGAATATAAAAGTAGACAAGCCGTTCAATATAACTTGACTGGACTTTAATTAACATAAATCTCGGTTCCATTTTTGTTATTTGAGTCATCCTAGCAAGAGTTTTACTATATTTCGGCTGTTCCCTGAAACTCTTAGGTGCTCTGTAATTCCTTTTAAGAAACATGGGGCTTTCACTGAAATAAAAGATGCCCATTTGCCTGACCGTGCAAATGAATATGCCAATTGAACAGTTTATGAAGAAAGAAAAGGCATTATTTTCTAAAAAGTCAAACAATCTTAAAGCCATCCCCTAAGTTTACACCCATCCATTCACATACACATGCCCATATATACATACCCTTGCCTTGGTGAAATAATGAAATAGGACTCTCTTTTTCCAGATCACGAGATGGCAGCACCTTTGAGCCTCTCATCAGATTAAGGAAGGCCACCCCGATCCACCCAGGCCTTCTCCCTTCTGCAAATTCCCGGTGAAAAGTAAGCCACCCAAGAGGTTCACTTAGCAGGACACCAATTCTATTTCCCAGCTGGTCCACTTTGATTGCACTCAGACTTCTCCTGGACCCCAGAATGCCAGGACTTGATTTTCCCATTTGTGAATATAGATTACAGGACAGGAACCTTTCTCTCTTCGCAGACATAATCACATGCTTTTTTTATTGAAGATAATGTCCATTAAGGGGAGTTGGTAATAAGCTGGCTTACATGTTGGAGCGCTTTGCCTTTGAAATGAAGATAAAATGATCCACCCAGCTGCAGACTGTTAAGACCCTCAACCTCAGTATGAAAGGGTGGGGAATATTTAATAGGTGTTTATGGCTTGGGAGAAACAGTTCCTCCTTTAAATGAAAGAAATAACCGAGGAGAAAGTCCATGATAAAAGACAGCCCTAGACTCTGAGAAAGGCCTCACACGCAGGGTATCTGTTATCATGATAACACAGGATACCTCACTCTGTCTGAGCTCTTTGAGACAAGAGGAGGGAAACTGTTTTTAATAAAAACTTATTGAAAAGGATTTTATATTTTTATATTTGTACATGCCAACTAAGGGTCAGCAGAATAGTAGAAGAGTGGAAACCAAATTTTTGCGCACACACACCCTTTTTTTTTAATAAAAAGGAACTGTTATCATAAAATGTTAAGAAAGTTCAAGGAGGGAAATTCATGGAATAATTCATTCATCTGCCCCCCCCCTCCAAAAAAAAGATAGAGGGAAAAAACCAGGAAATATTGTTTAGTTCTTTTATAAAGACTATTCTGCATCTGTGTAGTATAATTTGCCATCAGGTATGTGGGAAACCAGTCTAAATTCTCCAGTTGAGAACTTTATTTTGCTTATAACCTCAAGCTATTAGAGGAATGTAAAATGTTAGAAGGTTAACAAGGAAAGAGCCCCATCAGGATATTATGTTTAATTATTGTTTGGGGTTAGTGTAACTGTTTCCCAGTGAAACCTTAACAAAAGTCTCCTTTTTTGTTTAGGAATGCCTCTTTTAATATACCTACATTCAGATAAAGTCAAAAGACTTTTCTTCTCCAAAAAAAAACCAAAAACCCACCTACTTTCTGGGTATCTAGGAACAATAAAAATCATGTTGGTAAAATTTGGTAAACAAAGATTAAGAATGGATATAAAAGTGTGTGAATGTCTTAAAAACAATGCATCCATGTTTTATTTATAATGACTATATATAAATATTATAACATGCTCACATTTTTCAAAGAATAGAGATAGCTTTACCTCTTTTTTGTTTTTAATTCTTCCCATTGCTACAATTTTTCCAGGTATTGTGTAGCTTATTTTTAAATAGCTGATCAATCTCTCCCCTCCATTAAGATTTCTTTTAATTTAATTTTAGTTAATTTTCTCTTCCTGACTTTCTTTTTACAAATATGATTTATAGTTCAAAAGAGAAGAATATGCATTTGCCACAAAAGTCCAAGTTTTTCGTGATCAGGAGATAAGCATACCTTGTTAAACACCAAAGCAGTTCCACGTGAGTGGAACAAGAGAGAATTGGATATGGTCAAAGTAGACAATGGGTACATCAGAGAAAAAATATTTCTTCTGTTTTCTAAGATGACTTTCCACCATTATGTTCAAGAGTTCTCCATCTTGCCTTCCACTATAGTGAACACCTATGGTTATTTAAAGACGCAGGGCTGTGATAACCTTATTATGCATGTTGATTTTTCTCCAGTGTGTTCATGAAAGATAAGTACAGATCTTAACGTTCTGAAGCCTGAAGATTACATGTGATTACTCTTTGTAAAAAGTGAAAACAGAACATTTTTTAAATCTACAGCAATGGTGAGTAGATTGTAGGATATCTTTTGTGATTTTCTAATAAAGAACCAAAAATCAGAATTGGGGGGGCATTTCAAATTTTGCAAAGATTTTGGAATTTTTGTGAGACTCATTGTATCTATCATGTCCATTATATTAAGTTTGAAAAACATCACAGATGATTGAACATTTCTCCCAGCCCATTCTACAAGTAGTTCTTGACTTACAACTATTCATTTAACAGTTCAAAATTATGACAGCCTCAGAAACTTATGACCTGTCCTCAAAATTACCGTATAATTGTTACACTACCCCTTGGTCATGTGATTGCTATTTGGGCTCACATTTATGATGGTGGCAGCATCTTGTGGTTATATGATCCTGATTTGCAATCTTCTCAGCCAATTTCCAGCAAGGGAAAGCCAGATTGGCTTAATCACTGTGTGATTTGCCATGTGATTTGCTTAATGCCTGCATAAATGACTGTAAAATCAGGTCATGTGTGAGGTCTCTCTTAAATGCATCATTCAGCAACTGAAATTCCCATCCCAATTGTGGTTATAAATCGAGGACTACCTGTAGTGACAGAGACAGTTTATCTGCCATGATTGCTGCAACCATTGGAAGCCAAAGACATTTTTTTTTAAAAAAGGAAAAACGCAATCTCTGGCCCCAAATGATTGTCTGCCTCTATCTTAATGGAACAGTACCCACAATGAATTAGATGAGATCTATGCCATGGGAAGGAATTGATTCCAAACAAGCAGAGCTAATCCAAGCGTGCCAGGCAGTCATGTATTTAAATCCTCAGCTGCAGCCGTGTTGTTTCAAAATACCATAAATATAATGAATGATGCACCCATGTATCAAAATATCTCTCTGTCTGGATGCCTTGGAGAAGTACTGTATATTTTCAGTTTCCCCATTAATAAATATTATCAATGGACATTATAAAAACTAAACCAAAAAAAATCTATTGACAATAACTTTAGGAAAAAAACAATATTCAACAAAGGGGGGAAATCAATATAAAATGTAAAAAAACTTTATTACCCTAGCATACTCTGCAGATTTTTAAAATCCTCAAACTATAAAATCTAAGGAGTCTGCTACTACTGTAGCATTTTACTTTCTCTACATGTATAAGCATTCCATTTATTGGAATGTTTTATCATAAGAGTTACAAGTTGAGCACTGACTGCTTTGTTTTATCTGGCACGCAAAGTTGGGTTCTATTAAATTGATAGAATCTTGATTTGTAAGCACTCTAATCATACATCTGAGAATGTATACCTTTCGTGAGTTAAACTAATTCATCAGCGAGAGAAATAACTTTGTTCCTAATATTTTAATTTTTATCATGGGAAAATTATGTTTCCTTGCCTGCTTCCCAGCATATTTTTTGAATAACACAATGATAAAAATAACATAGTAATCTGAGGAAGTAATATCACCAGAAACAAAACAGTATGGTGGGATAAGGGTTTGCATATTTCAGTTCTGTTATGGCCAGGAAAGAGGTGTTAAATGTATTGAAATCAAAATAGTTTTTATTTGCATTAAGTTTTATTGACAAAGTTGTTTATGTCCAATAAATAATTATTTTTGGTTTTAGGATTCTAAAATGGAGGTGGAGGTTATCCAGTGGAGGTAATTTCCAACAAAATGTATTTGATTGCTTACAAAATATATTTTCTTGAAAATTATCTTCATTGGGTCTATAACGTTTATTTGCAATAGATGGGCATAACATTACCTACAGAGACCAGAACATCCCAAAAATTATCTAAGTCATTGGAATTGAAAATGAAATTATTGACCAAGTGAACTGTTTATTTTAAAGGGTTAGGGTCCCTGTTTTCTAGAAGGGAAGAAACGAAATGAATTTACAGGTGGTATACAATACTAAAAATGAATTTGCATGTATGAAAATTAATTGCAATTTGAGATCTAAAGGTGGTAAATTGGCTTAACCTTTATCTGCAATCCCTTCCACATTTCTCATGTGGCATCGTATGAGACCATAGTTTCCCTCTCCATTTTACCTTTCACAGGAAACCTATGAAGGATTCTCGGCAGTAACTTCAGGCTGGTGAAGAATGTCGGTATTAAGACAATAACATTCTTAGCAAAAGCTGGACCCAAGAAACGAAGAGGTGAAAAGTGACAGGCATTCTGTACGCAGTAAGAAAGATATTTCTTAGCTTGGTTGCTACCTACTGAAGCTTGGCCTATACTTTTTCCTTCTCCATCTAGCCTTGGAAAACAGTAGCGTACCTATCAATACAATGATCAGAGGCTCATTTACAAGCTGCCTAGTTTTCTGCCACAGCCTCTAAATAAGAGATTCTTCCTGGAGCTGCAGTGATTGAATTTTCAATCATTCATTAATCACTTTCAATGTTATCAGCTTAGCTAGTGTCAGGGCTTCAGCAAGATCAGCACCTCCAGCCATTATTGGCCCTGCCAGCAAAGTACAAGCTTTCTATATTCTCAGCAGGGCCATGTTCTGGCATTAAACACTAATCTTAAAACCTCCATGTTGTGAAAGATTTTGTAAAAGAAAAAGGGAAATGCTGTCAAATACATTAAAACAGAGAATGCTTTGAAAATATACGTTTTTAAGAGCTAGTCAGATCTCTACTTTTTAAAACCTAAATTATGACTATACAGAGAGGGGATTTTTTCCATTTTGATTCTATTCTGAATTCCATTGCATTGTGGAAATTAAATGGTACAACTAGAAAGCTGTTGTCTCCTCCTCTTAATACCTTGACAGGGACTCAGTATTTCTTTTGGTTATACATCTGATGATTTTCTGCATTAAAAGCTATAGACTCATAAAATATTTTGGATTTTTCAATAAGATGTGCAACAATAGCTGGGTTTCTAACTCTGTATGTTGGAACAGACACTAATAAATAATATGTGTTTTGGGCAAGTTCTATGAAGACACTTTTGTGGTTTAAAGAGAGTATTGGAGAAAAAAATAAGATTAAAAATTTAAGTGTGATATCAAATTACATCTTGAAAATTTAGAATCTATTGAAGAATAGCACATTTAGATTTATTGGTTGTGGGTACAGCTAAGGAAGTTGATTTACTTTGGTGAATCTGCTTTGATATGTACACACTTTCAACAATACAAATTGAACTTTTATTGATGTTGGGGAATATCTGATCAATAGGTTCCAATGTGATCAGTTTTAACACTTGGCCCCCATTTAATTTCTTCTGCCACGTATCATTTTTCATTCTATTTTTTTACTTGGCTTTCCTTGCGCTCTGGGTTGTTGGTTTTGTGTTTCACTCAGTTTTTATGCTCGGTGACTCATTTTTACTTTACTTCCTGTGAATTAAAATGGGATTATGGTGGTAGGTACTGTGCTTAGCACACTCAATATTATACTTAGATAACTAATTGCTCTAGATCATGTCCAACCTTTTGACTTGCCTGAATGACACTGAGTGAAGAGGAATTGTCTTAGTCCGCATATAAAATATATAATATAGTTAATGTATATAAGTCAGATAGTAATGTTAAAAGTTTACAATCTTGTGGGGCCGCATTACTAGCTGTCCAGGGCTGCATGCAGNGCAGCCCACGAGCCATGGATTGGACACACTTGCTCTAGATTCATATTTATAAAACTCTCCCCATTTCTTCTACTTAAAGATGCATATTTATAAAAATATTTATTATTATAATATTATCATTACTCCATCTGTTGTCACACTGCAGAGAGGCTGAAGTGCCATCTAATCT
Organism: Ophiophagus hannah; assembly: GCA_000516915.1. Classification (NCBI taxonomy): domain Eukaryota; kingdom Metazoa; phylum Chordata; class Lepidosauria; order Squamata; family Elapidae; genus Ophiophagus; species Ophiophagus hannah. The sequence continues at coordinate 447,621 of AZIM01000055.1, forward strand.
TGCCCACATCTCTGGACAAATTAGTATACTTATAATTGTATATGCAGTTAATATAGTGGGCATAATGGATTGTCCACATGTACAAAGTTCTAGAAGATGTAAAATAAATATTTCAAATATGCAAATAATAAAAAAATGAATTTCTAACTGATTTTTGCTTATACACGAACTCTTAGGATTCTACAAAGCATTCACCAGGGCACTTTTTGAAGCTGCTTGAAGCACCAAGGTCTACATGGGGACTTCACTATATCAACTGAAGATACTTTCACTGAAATTTCAGCTGAGTTTCCAGCAAATCCCAGCAGAAAACTCTTCTACATCTACATGGGCACACTGTAATTAGGAACATAGGAAGGCTCTCAAGGCAGGTTCATCAAGCTTTGGACTGGCCTTGTTGCTTCAAGTAGCAGGTTTGGATAGAAATTGTAAATGTTTCATAATGCCCTATATACTTTTGCTCTCCCTCCGACCCCCTTTTCTCTGCATACATATAGAACTAACAAATTTGTTTACAATGAATAAGTAAAATGTAGTCATTTATCAACTGCCTTTTTAAATGGCCGTGTAAGATAAAAAAAATTGAACACAATTCATATTACCAAAATCTCAATATAGCTTTCTGAAATAATGAAGAGTTAAATGACAGATGAATATTCATCTGACATTGTAATAAGTGTTTGTGTGTAGCTAGATCGATATATAGATATATATTCAGCTACATTCACACAAACATATGTGGGTATGTGGTATCGTTTTCCCAAAGAAAGGACCACAACAGATCAATAATACTTATTTTTTTCTTTGTCTTTTAAGTCCTCAGATTGCCTATCAGCTTTGAGTTCAGCAATGAACATTTTTCCACACTGACTCAAATTTGCCCCCCAGTGATTAATTAACTAATGCTATAGTTGATTAATCTGCTGATTAAAGCATACAGCCCTAATCATAAAACACAGCAAGAACATTTTTGTTACCAAAGCTCTGCACTCCGTTTCAACCATTCAGTGTCGGAGTCAGTTCAGATAATAGAGGAAGGGGGTCTTGATTTAAAAAGTAAGACACCAGCCAAAGCGGAAGGGGGAGAGAACTAACCCAATTATCCAGTTGATTTGAAATGCTTAAGTAAGTAAAAATGCTGATGACATAGCATTTCATGCTGAGAAGATGTAGCCTGCACCAGGATCGATACTGTTGTCCCTTTTCATTCTGGTTATAGCATTTTTCTCTCCCCAAATCTTCCCTACATTGCTCTTGAAAGATCTGTTACCCTTACTAAAACTGCATGGTTATTTTTTTTTAAATAAAGAAAAGTGTATATGATCTAAAGACAAACCTGTGTGTGTGTGTGTGTGTGTGTGTGTTTGTGTGTATTTGCACATGCACTTAATAATTATTAGTGCATAATAACAAATCTAAAAAGGTCAGATTAGCCTTAAGCCTGTCTGCCTTTCAAAAGACAGTTTTTGCCACTGGGCTGGGGATTGGATGCATGGCAGAGCCTATGCAGTGGTTGTATTCATTTGCCATAGGTGATTTTGTTTTTACCTTGGCTGTGGATTACATGTGTTCTTGTTTTATTTTTTTTTAATCTCTTTATATGCAGTTTTAATTGCTGTTAGCCAGCCAGAGTCATGAATTTGAGATGGACAGCCATACAAATTAAGATGAGAAATAAATGAATTATGCAGTTATAAGTATATATTCGGTGCTCTAACATGGGGGACAGACTGGATTGTTTTATTTCTTTATTCTATTTTATTTATATGGATGCCTGAATCATAAACTGTGATTCTGAGGAACATAGGAATAAATAATAGGAATAACATAGGAATAAATTCAAAAACAGACCAAGGTAGAACAAAGAAACAATAATAATATAAATTAAAACCAACCGCAAACATTCAGTATTCCAATCATTATAGACAGTCTCATCCAGGATTCAGAAAAAAGGCCAGGTCTTAAAGGCCTTTCAGAAGGCTAACAGGATTAGAATTTTCTGAATCTCCAGAGTGGATGATCATAAGAAAAAGTAATTTTTAAAAGGTCATGATTATAGCATAGCCAGAATTCATGGAGGTCTTTTTTTTTTAATTTTATTTACCACATTTTCAAACCACCAGCTTCTTTCACAGAAGGAGTTAGCGTTTTCAATTTTGAGAAAGAGCTAAATATAGCAATGGTAGCAACGGTATAAACTCGGAGGTTTCCTTTTTAACGAAATTCTAACTTTAAAAAAAGAAATAGAAGAATCATATGAAAAGATGAACTGTCAAATGAACTTATGACATCATGTCAAACACTGTAGCGGACCCAACTGCAGAATTAATTATATATGCTAATACAGAAATACTGCTTCAATTAGCCTTCTCCAACCTGGTTCCCTCCAGCTACACTGGGACTGTGATCCCCAAACTTCTCAATCAGCACAGTCTTTAGCGGGACACATTGGTTGGGACTTCTGAGAGTTGCACCCCCAACATATCTGAAAGGTGCCAGATTGATGATGTCTAGTTTAAGTCATCATCAAAAGAAAAGAAAAAAAAACGAACCCCATACCAAGTACTTCTGAAGGTAGAATACAGGAATAGTCTATTTGCTCAAGGCTGGGGAACAGAAGAACAAGATTAAAGTCAGGTTTTATAGATATATTTAACTATATATTTCTGGTAAACCAATAAAATCTATAGTATCTGCCCACTCAACAGGGATACTATTTTTGTCATGATCTTTCCCATAAATTCTTCATGAGTGACTCAGAGTGTCATTTTACTTGCAGTCCTTGGACAAACAGCCATACATGAGAGCATCGAAGTGTTACAAAGGCTAATCAAAAGCAAATGTAAATGTTAAAACAACTTGTATCATTTAAGAGCCATTTTCTTCATAAGAAAAAAGATGAAAGATACTGAGCATTATGCCACTTGAGTAGAAGGACTTTGGGCTTTGTCTTAATTAGTGATGCAGAATATACCTTTTATTTTAAATATAGCTGCTATTTTTGTGATAGAAAATAGGGGGCAATAATGCTATGCTCCCTTAGTGCTTGGCAATTGTTCCTCCTCCATGACTACAGAATGCTGGCTATTGGAAGGAAAGGGAGAGTAAGATGATAAACTCGCTGGATCTCAAACTCCACCCTGCACCATTTTATGGCCAGATTCTTTTTACCTAATTTCTTTCAGATCAGGAAAAGTTTTCCTTGAAAAATAATCTTTCCTAGTGATTTGGATTTCCGCTTAGTACTGATTTGGAAGTGTTTATAGAAGGTCAGAAAAAATAATGGAGGTTGACACATAACCAAGGCATTAAGGCCAAATCAGTTAAGGGCTCTTTACTCTCCCAACAGCTGTCCACAGTCCATTCCATAGTGTTTGAGAGGGACCCTGACAGTTCTAGGACATATTTTAGAGAACCTAGCAAGGTGTAGGAAGCAGTAAATTTTCTTTCAATGAAATTCCTTAAGTTCAATTATCATACAGTCAAAGGTTTTGTCATTTTATAGTTATACTGTTTACAGCTGTTACTAAAACTGTTCAGTCTTGAAATGGCATATTCATCCTTCTTCTCCTATTTTGTATTTATTGTACCTTCAAGATCTATCAATAATTTTTCTTTAATTTACACAGGGTATTATTCAAATTTAAGATTGATTCAACTAGTCAGTGATCCCAACACACATATTTAGAAGAATAAATCAAGAAGGCTTGTTTCTCTGTAAATATTTTTGCTTAACTTGACAGGTTCAAATATTAATCAGTATATTATTATGTTTGTTCCCATTTTTATGCGTATGAGTCATGTTCGTAATATTTTTTTATTTCTTTTAGATTGCAGATTGAATTAAATTCTACTAACATCTTCCTCCCCAACCATCATTCTTCTTCTTGGACCTACAAACACACCAAAACATACCTCCCTTCTCTACCCCTGAAACACAACCCTGGGAAAAAAGTGCTTTCAATTTAAGCAATTGCAGAGTGGCTGTACAATACATGTACCCAGATGTTCTCCAAAACATCTTCTGGCTTTGAATCTGAAACTTTGTAGATCCCTATTCCCTATACACTCAACTCCTTCTCTAGAGGAAATGCTGCAAGGCAGTTTTGTAATATTTCCTCTGAAGCTGAGGGTTGGGCAAGTGCTGTCATTGAGTATGCCTGCTCTTGGGATTTCCTCTTCCCTGCTGAAGCCAACATGCCATAGCATCTTACCAACCTCTCCCTTTCTTTAGACAAATCACGGGGACAATTTTGTTGCTCTTCCCACAAGTTCAGTAGAGTTTTTTTCCTTTCTTTGCCATGAAAGTAAAGATATGTGCATTGGAGTCTTTTTTTTTTAACACTTCTCTGCTGGTGATCCAGGAGGCCTTTCTAATCTTTTCACCTCTTCTTCAAATCTGGGCACCAATGGTAACACAATAGAGTGGCATTTGGTGATGACCAAGGCTTCCAGCAGCATGGAAGAGTGCTGATCGTCACTGAACTGTTTTTGTCCCTCTTCCTGTTATTTAATGCTTTTTCAGGATCTGCAAACTTGAAAGATTCCAAGCTTGCTGATACATGTGTCCTCTGCACATCTTTCGGTGACTTTCTTGAAGAATAAGATGTAAACATGTTCAAGAAATCTGATGGGTCCAACAGAAGAATGTGTTTTGTAGCTTATTCGCTTGTTTATTTACATATTTATTTGATTTATGTAACCACCCATCTCCCAATAGCAACTCAAGGCATTGAGAAGCAACACCTGCACTGTTTTCTTCCATGAGTGCAGTACAGTTATGTGTTTTAATGGTTTTTTTAATTGTTGTTAGCAACCCAGAGTTGTGGATTTGTGGTAGGCAGATGTATAAATTGAATAAATAAATGGAATGAATGAAAACGAATGAATACCTAAACACTGTGTAAAACATAAACAACAGCAGAGGCACTAAACCAATCTAAACAAATGGTGACCACATAATGGGCTCTAACTAGAACTCTGACCCCACTTTATGTTGACATTGGCTGACACCAATATTTAGTAAACCTTCCATCTTTGAAAGGCCACTCCTCCAGTTCTCTAAAGAATAGCAACATAGGCAAATAAGATGTTCTGATATTGGTTTCAATGAACTGCTACCTACTTTTCATTATCAAATGAGAAAATATATATGACCTTGTAAGGAAAACCATCTCATCTTTTTGGATAGAGACTGCAAGTATTCTCAGTGCCTAGGTAGGGAGCCTCATAGTTGTTGGTCATGTTGATCATGTACTTCCTGGACTAGGGTGGTTGGAGCTGCTTTTGAGTTTTGTTAGTGTGTGTGTGTTTGTATGTGTGTGTTCACTGGATTTGCCATCTTGTCCTTTATCTTGTTCTTATCCTATTTGTTTTTGTTGGCCGTGTCTCTTTGAATTGTGTTGCATTTTTTCCCCTCTTTGTCGTATTGTGAGCCACCCACAGCCACTCTGAAGCTGACAGCATCTAAATCGATTAATAAAATTAAATTAATTGCGAATTGCTAAGAAATAAAATTCAGCAACATTTGGAGAGCCACCTATTGTCAGTTTAACTTTAACACTTACCGTGGAGTGAAGGACCCTGCTTATGTAACATTCTATGTGATCAATATGGCTCAGTAATGTTTTGGGGGTTTTTTTTGTAGAAAATCTATTGTTGGGAAAAAGTTGCTAAGCAATGAGAAACTGAAACGAAATAAAAATGAAAGGATGACCACATGTTCTACTTACACACCAATTATAAAGATTGCAAGAAAGCAGCTCTTTATTTCACAGGGAAACAGACTGATGCCCTCCAAATATGCAAGAAAACAGCTCTCATCAGACCCAGATAGTATCCCAAACATTTTCCTGGCTCTGTTAAAAAGTTGTCCAATTTTAAAATGTCATGAAGCTGGAGAACAGAATCCTAGAAGTTGCCATTCACCTTGAGCATCTGGACTGCAGACCTAACTTAAGCCATCTTGTTACAATCTTCCTCATTACAGATATTGTCTTGATATTTAAATTATAGTATTTTTATTCAAATACTTGTTTTTTTCTTCCATTCAATTGGATTCAATTCTTAGAGATTACCTGGACAAGTCTTGGCCGTTTTCTTGGAAGTTTTTTCAGAAGAGATTTGCTATTGCCTCTTTCCTAGGGCTGAGTGAGGGCCTAAGATCACGCAGCTGGCTTTGTGCTTAAGATGGTACTAGAACTCACTATCTCCCAGTTTCTAGCCTGATGCTCTAACCACTACACCAACATGGTTCTCTTAAATATCATAATTCCTTCTAAATAACAGACATATCACTATTGTGCTAATCTTGCTCATTCTCCTCCTTTTTAAAGTGATTCTAATATGTACAATAATTCTTTCATTTCTCATTTAAGGTAGTATTATTCACTGAATTTCTATCTTACTATTTATTTATTTATTTATTTATTT
>AZIM01000055.1:468692-481310 GCA_000516915.1 Ophiophagus hannah
AATAAAGAATTCTATTCTATTCTATTCACTGTATTCTGAGGTCTAATTTAATGTGATTCCCACCAGCTGAATGAGTCAGAGGACTGAAATGTTAAAACAAAAGTTTCAAGGGAAAAAAAACCCAGAGTTTGTATGTACAAAAGGTATGTTGTTACCTCGACTGTCTCAGAATCATCAAAAGTTAACAAATATACTGATGTGTCCAGGCTACTGAGATTTGCAAACTATAGTTTATGACTTAGCTTGTTAAGTGACTTGTTTATTCAGTGAATCCTTGTTAAGCAAACCAAGGCTTACATTGGGTGAAGGCAGCCAATGAAAGGTTATGCAGTTGCCAAGATAACATTTTGAAGGAGGGTGGTGAGGATAGAATCCCCAGCAGCAAACTGGACCAAGCTAACTCGAATACTGGAAACTGATTTGACCAAATCCTATTTGTAAACATAATTTAGGCAGCAAATAATTCAGCAAGAGTTTCGATTCCAATTGTTTAATATGGCTTTTTCCAAACTGGAGTCCTGCAGAGGTGTTAATTTCCAGCATTTCTGATTTGTTTGTAGTAACTAATCAGAGTCCTCTTCAATACCATGACAAGTTCCTCTTTCAAAATTTTAACTGGGGATTTCCTTTCCACCCTGACTGATGGCCAATGAACCATTAGTGGAAAGAGACTTCTAGAGTCAGACTATAGGAACATATAGCTGCCTTTGGGCTACAAGCCTAATAAATTAAGACACTGTGCTTAGAAACACAGGACATATCACTCTGAGGATCCCAACCCAGGAGCCAAATATTTTTCCCAAAATCCCCAAGACAGTTCCACATTGTATTCATCCCCACAAGTAATCTTCCTCTTGACACAGCTATTCTCTTTCCTACTTTCTCTGCCAGGAGATCAAATTTACACAAGGACTTTCCCTCAACTCTTGGCTTTGCCAACACTCTAATGAGGACAAGAAGCAAAAGTCAGATGGTCATGTGAAGAATAGAGAGACTCCAGAATAGGGCAGGCCTTCTAGAGCAGGGATCTCCAACCTTGGCAACTTTAAGCCTGGCGGTCTTCAACCCTCAGAATTCTGGAAGTTGAAGTCCACCAGGCNGAATTCTGGAAGTTGAAGTCCACCAGGCTTAAAGTTGCCAAGGGTGGAGACCCCTGTTCTAGAGGATTTGAGTGCTGCCACTTTTGAGCTCCCTACACATACAAAATGTGAGGATTTTTTTTTAAAAAAATAGCTTTTTTTAAGGCCACGGAGTTCATCCATTCAATCAGTATTAGAGCTAAAGCCACCCCAGGATCATGCAAAGTCTGCATGGAACAATACCAACTGCAATTCAGAAGTTGGAGGTACAGTAGTACAGGCCCCACCACTTCCACTTGAAAATGTTTTAGCAGAGGTGAAGTCTCATTGCTTTCAACAACTGCCTACAAAGCAGCAGTTTTCTTTCAAAGCAAGTTGAACTTCTAACTGAGAGAGCATCTATGCAACAGTAAAGAGGGGAAATGTCATCGACTTTTTTTTAACTTCTTTTTAGCAAGTTCGTAGGTTTTCCCAGCAAAATCCATCCAAATACTAAGTCAGGCTGATTCTGTTTACAATAGTTTCAGAGCCCAAACAGAATGAGAATCACTGTATTCTGGATTGTTGTGATCCAGAATCCCTTGCAAAGGGGGATTCGAAAAGAATTCACAGAGAACCAGACAGAGAGAGGAAAAACTAAGTTCCCTCAGCGGCAGCTGATTTAACCAAGACCAAAAATTAACTTCACAGAGGAACAAAGTCTACATATTTTCCTTCAGATTTCTTTGAATTCAAAAGGTTTTCATCTTCCAAGATGGCTTGTAAATGTTAACAGTCATTTTTTTATATACATAATAAGGGGTTGCTTCTCCCCTTGGTTAGTTTCCAACCCTTGTTTCTGGCTCTTGCCTTTTGGTGCTTTGGTTCCTTTAAAATAAGGGGTTTCTCTGGGTAGCCTTAAATCTCCTTTTCCTACTTTTCAAGGAGATCTGGCAGAAAACAAAAAAAGAAGGAAGCATGAAACAGCTGGCACTGAGTATTTCCACCCTTGGCTCAGGAGTTCCTTCAGAACCAAATCTTTTAGTTGGCTTGGAATAAAGGTTTTGTGGTTTTCCTTCTGGCACTGTAACCCCCCCCTCTATTTTTCCCCCCTTTTTGGAATTCTGCTTGGGCAAGAAGGATAAGATTTTGGAGATAGTTGGTTTATGTGTGTTGGATCGCTGGTTTATGTGCCCAGGTGGGAGTATCTCAAGAGAAACTGAAGGGTGTGGATAAAAAATCTTCCCCATTGAGTTGGACAGATATCTTTAAAAAGAATTATATCTCTAACTTCTACTAAGTGTTTCTTAAAACTGAAACGAGGCAGTTTCGGGTAAGAAATCAAAACCAATAAACAGATTCTCCAAGGAAGAAAAAGGAAGTTGTCCTTGCAGGCTATTATTTCTGCCTATCTCCTTAGGAACCAATAGGAATTTGGAAAGACCAATAGCATAAGGCAAGGACCTAAGTGTACATAGATCACATAATCTGAGTTCACAATGCTGAATGGCCCTTCTTTTAAGCAGGAGTCCTACAGGGCACCCTTACTCTTAATATTCTCATTTGCAGATACCCCACACTTTACCTTCATGGCATCGGAGAGCAGAGGTCAATGAGAAGAACAGTCTGGGCTCCAAATTAGCACGCAGAGTTTTTGCTGCCATATGGATTCCAGAAAAATAGCCAAACTGCAGCTTCAGAGCCTTACTCAGCACTTTGCAAACTGGAGACATTCAACCCAATTCTGTTGGGACTGCACTCCTACGAGGTGAAGACAATGAGAGCTGTAGCCCAGACCTAACCCATCCGGTGAGAACCAGTAGTAGCGGGACTCTGGCCTATGGTTTCACTCCGCCAATATCAACATTGGCTTTTCGTTCAGCAAAACGGGCAACAGCACAAGTGATCCAGTATGGTTACTAATGAAAGGTGCTTGGCTGGTGATATTTGCAGATTTTGTCTATGGGGCTTGAATGGAGAGGGTGCTAATGTAATCCACAAGGCACGCTTTGCACAACATGCATACACACACACACAAACTCACACATTTTAAAACAATTACCTAACAGGAGAAAACATAAGGACTCCAGACCTTTTTGTATACATGTGCGTGTGTGCACAGAAAAATACACATGTACCCCAATTCAAGCCCTGTTTGTCAGTCTCTCTTCACACAACAGGATATGTTTAGCTCACACAGCCAACAAACTCAAGATATAATTATTTATGCTTGGATTTGATAGCAGCGGAAAAACTGCAGGGGAGGAAGAAAATCATTGGAGGTGCTGGGGGAGGAGGATACAAATCCCCATTCATTTTTTTCTTCTCTCCAGACTGTTGGATTTCCCATGAACCTTTGTCACAGGAGAGTCCTGGCCAGGTGCCCTTCTTTTGGTGGCCCCTTTCCCACTGGCAGACAGGCAGCGTTGGGTCTGGCTTGGGGGGTTGCAGCTGATCAGTGCTTGAGAAGCATCCTCCAAGGCTGCCTGGCTTTGGCAGCCAGTTTTGTAATTGAGTGCCTTGTGTTTTTAGCAGCTGCACTTCTCCATCTGCTTTCCTTGGAGAATTGACTGGGCAGTGCAGGGCTGGGAGCCCAGCAGCAAACCACCCGCCCCCCCCACTCCTACCCGTCTCTAATTCTGCACAACAACAGGCTGTGCTGAAAACAGTCAAGCCTGTTGGGCTAAGAGAAGGGAAAAAAGGCTCCCTCCAAACCAGCCCGAGGCCCAGGGCACACTTTCGCTTTTGAGGTGTGGAAGTGTGCGTGCGTGCAATTGTCTGCTTCCTAGGTTCCTATGCCTTCCCCTACTGGTCTTCGGCCCCTGGGATTTTCCTGCCCACCTCCTCTAACCACGCCTAGCTCTACTGCTTAGCTTTCTCAAGAGCAGGGAAGGTGGGCTTGGAGCGTGCCACCTGTTGCGACATCCAAAAGTCACCAGGGTCCAACACTGGGTGGTGATGGGGGGCTTTCTATCTCAAACTGGTACCCCAATGGAATTAGCCTACCCAAGTCAGAACGGAGCTTTCCCTCCAGCCTCAAAAAAAGAAAAGCAGTGAGAACAGCTTACATGGGAGGTGGGGGGGCGGGGGAGAGAGAAAACGAGGCTTGCTGTTTCGGGTTGGGCAAATCAGACCACCGAGACTCTCCAGGCCTCAGTGGGGTGGCCTGTGGATGCCAAAGCAAAAGGATCGCCGGGGTTCCACAGACCATGCCCACAAGGAAGTTATGCCAAGCTGGCTGGTCGCTGCCAGATCTCCTCCGGCGGCGTCCTGAACGGAAACTAAATCCAGCCCAGCGAAAAACCATCAGCCCCGCTGGCTGAAGCATGGCACCCTTCTAAATTGCTGGCACGTCTTTGCGCCTTCCCTTCCTTTTGAATAAACGCGGCTGTTCCTCACCAACAGGCCTCCCCCCCGCTCGCTTTCCACCACCCCCCGCCCCCCCATCCTTGGCTCTTTTGCAGCCCNGGCTCTTTTGCAGCCCAAACGGCTCTTTAATATGAAGTGCAGGGAATGAGCCCAGAACCCTCGACCAAACCTGCTGCTTAATCCAATGAAGGCAATTTCCGAGCGTAATTGCGAACATGTTTTAATGCATATGCATGAAAAAGGCTCTCTTCTTCTTTCTTTCTTTTTTTTTTCCGAGGGACCGACTTTACATGCTTATGTAATTGATTGAGGCGCTGACCCGCTATTCAAAATGTTATTTGAGAACCATCAGAATGCGTAAACTTGCAAATTGCCCAGCTTGTATCTGAATTAATACCTCATTCATCATCATTATGGGTTGATAAGTTAATTTAACCATTTCATTCTGCCTTAATGAGCTATAGTTAAATTAATGCCACATAATATATGAAAGTAACATTTAAATAGAAGCGCTGGGCCGAGACAAACAGAGGCTGCCGCTATTTGGGCTTGAAATAACGTGACATAAATCTTTTCTTCATTACAGGAGCCAGTCTGTTCTACCAGCAGTTATGAAGTCTTTATTCATTCGCTTGCTTTTCTACAACCCTTTCTCCCGCCCCCTCCCTCCTGGAGCCTNCCGCCCCCTCCCTCCTGGAGCCTCCCCCACCACCCCGGCTGCTTTGCCAAATAGCGTAGGTAAATTATAAGCGCTTGTAAATAATGCCCGAGGATGACTTTATTAAAATAAAACGGACGGGGGTGGGGGAGACGGAGAGGAGGAATCGTACAGGGAGGACAGCCGGGAGAGGGAAAGGGGATTGCTGCTTCCAGAATGACAAAAGGAAGCCCCTCGGCCCTAAAAAGGCACACCTTCTTTCTTCTGAGTTTTTCTCCAAGTACTCCGGAATAGGAGCCAGCAACCAAGGCATCTTGGTTGGACTGCAAGGTGAGGGCTGAACACATCCTTCTCCTGGCCCCCTAGGAACATGAAAGGCTCAGGTCCACTTTGCCAGTGTCCAAGCAGAGACTCATTGCAACCAGATTTATCCCCACAATTTATTTCCAAGATGACGGCTCCCTGCTTTCGGAGGGCAGGAGAAATGGAGCAGAAGGGAGCCCATCGAACAATAGGATCAAGCATCTCCCCACCACCACCACCAAATAGGAAAATAGAAAGGGTTCCAGGGAGATACTTCAAGGTTAAAACACACACACACACACACACACACACACACATGACAAGAGTACAAAAGCACAACTCTGTTTCTAGGAGGTTCTGGGCTCATTAATAAAATCGTGAGTTCTACTCTGTAAGAATTCACCGTAGGAATTTCTTACAATCCAGACCTAACCTGAAGTAAGACTGGATCCATCCAATCCTGGGATGAACGTTGTGGCTGCCATCTTTTCCAGAGAAGGGAAATCTGTGGCTTGCCAGATGTTGGCCCAAACCTCCTGTTCTCAAGCAACTGGCAGGAATAACTTGTAGTCCCAGGTTTGCACCAATTATTTCTCTGAAGCAAGTCCCATTAACCTTAGTGAGAGAAGTTCCTGAATAGACATGAAGGGTTGACATAGTATAACTTTGAATGGGTTCTTTGGAGAATTGAACCTACTTAGACCACAGAAGGGCCCCACCAATATTAACCAATGTTAAGAAATGAATACCAGTACCTTGTTTGTGATGGCCTCACACATCAGGAATTACCTTCTCTCTAGAGGAAAAGAAAACATTGCTAGCTTTTAGGAGAGCTTTCAAAATTATTTTTATTTTAGTAAATCTTTGGACAGCTTTATAGGAAACCGTGCCTATCATTATTTAGTAATTTTAATGCTGAAATTTTATGCTGTTACTTTAATAATCTGCATGTGGTTCCTTTTCTTATGGGGTAATTATTATATTTTATGGTTGCACATATAAGCCACTTTGGGATGCAACAAATTCTGAAGGCAAAATAGATGTATAGAAAATAATCATATTTGAATCAAGTCTGTTCTACTTCTAATTTAGTTTCTATGTAGGTTTGCAAGTTTGCAAGTTAAAGCACTTTAGACTTCAACCCTAGACTTAGTCTAATCCTTAGCAGAAAATAAATTCTATTGGTGAAAAAAAATCTGCTTTAGATTTTGACTACACTGTCAATCACTTTCAGTTGACTGTTTTTCATCTAGACATTACTTTCCTTCATATCCCCTTATCTCCTTTCAGAAAACCTCCTCACATTTTAAAATCTTTTGGGTACACATTTAACAGTCATATAGGTACTTCTGGTGTTAACATCATAGTGAAATGGATGCTTTTGGAAGATATACTTCGAATGGACCTTTTCATGCCCACTAATCAAATCCAGTTGGGAATGGATAATCTAGATTTCTGATCCAGGTAATATCAGAAGTGCTATTTTGAGGACATGTGAAAAGTGTTCTCTCACAGAGACACAAAGGTACTGGATTCCTGAAGGAGACAATTCAGTTTCACACCTAATAAAAAAGGATAGCTTAATCACAGAAGAAAGTTCAAATACATAAGAAAGGGTTCTGCCATTCTTGTCTTTCTGCTCTTTTCCCCTCTCTTTTCCTCCTTCAAGGGCAGTCGTCCTACATGAGAACAAGTACCGAGAAATGGAGGCTTCTGAAGGGATGTAGTAGAGAATCCCATTGTGCCTCAACAGTCATTGGCACCACCAAGAAGGGACTTTAGTTCTGTAAGCATACATTGTAGTGGCTTGCAGGGTTACCGTCCTCAGACCAGTGCAGTTTGTGGGCTCTTCAAAGCTTCCCTAAAGATCAGCTGTTGTTTGCAGAGGGGGGGGGAAGCATGGAATAAAGTCCACCTTCAGAGGAGGAAACTCTTGTCCCCATGCTGGATTCAGTTTTGGATACCCAGCTAGAGAAAGTGTCTTGGGTGTCAAGAGGAGTATTATTTTATACATTTTCTGGGACTTCTCCAGGACAAAACTCAAGTGTAAAGATAAAACAAACTCACTGCCCTGTCGACCTCTAAGTGCAGCGAAGGAAAAGATCCTAGAACAGGGGAAATGTTTCCTTTAGCCAAAAAAGATCCTAGAAGAGGGGAAATGTTTCCTTTAGACCAGCTAGGTATATTGCTTCTTCGTGTCTCCATCAATGGAGGCTTTAAAAAAACACTGCAGATGAAAACTAAGGATGTCTTCAAAAGGCCACCCATTCAGAAGCGACAAGGGCAGGCAGAAAATAATAAAAAAAAAGCTTTGCTTCTTGCCAGTCCTCTTCCCTGGCCAGATTCCGCAACCCAAACTACTCTTGGTTCTACCAGTCATAACTTGAAGCTGACCTCCTTTATGGCCCTCCCCTCCCCTAAAGAAAGCCTATCCCAAATAAAACTTCAGGTTTTATTTTTGAAATTGCCAATATGTGGGAGCAGAGAGGACATTTATTTGTAAGTCAGGCACATCACACGCACGGTGAAAAAAAGCAACAACAAAAGCTCTGCTTTAAAGCCCAGTTCCACNCCCACCCCCGCTCCATATCTGACTATTGTTTCCCATAACACACGCTGGTATATTTATTGGAGGGGGGAGAGAGATTGTCCTCGCCGAGGAAGCCCCTGTCAAGCGCTTCAGTCGTTCCAGAGGTTCCCTCCGGATGATTGGTTCCACCTTAAATAACTTGGGCTTTTTGGTCCCAAATGCTCCCTGTAGTTCGGGTTTTTGTCCTCCCGCAGCAGCTGTCACCCTGCATTATTCGCAGTCAGCTAAATGAAACATTATTCTAAACATATGCATCGTAATCAGTTCGGTCACACTTACAAGAACACGCGTTAATAAGGCAATCAATCACCCTGGAACAAGCAAGTTCTTCTGTAACAGCTCATAAACAGTGTGTAATGAAGAATTGGAGGTTAGCATGACATGCGTTGATCAGATAATCAATGTCAAAGATGCGATGAGTGTCAGTAAATGTAGTTTTCATGTCGTTTCTATAAAATCTTCAATTTACAACAAGCAGTTCAATTACCCAGAAAATACAGTCAATTAAATAGGGGCGATTGGACAGTAGGGGGGGCTGGATCATCGATCTTTGCATTTCTATCTCGCCGGTGGACATTTAATTTGGTTTTTCTATTAGCGCCGAAATAAAGAAAATATAAAATATATTAAACAACCTACAGATTTATTTTCTTGTCAAAAACAATTCAGGGGTGATGACAGACAGTCTTCTTGCATTTTATGATGAATTATTTTTTCATTCTTCGCACCCTCGAGACGACAACAATCAGGGGGGAAAATACGTGGTTATTTCGGACAGGGTTTGGGGGGCACTGTCTTTTCCTGTTTGCTTTCCCATCTATCTCAATGTTTTTGTTTTTAAGGGTTACAACCCCCGCGTTAGCAAAGAGCACAGAAAAGCAGGGTGATACATCACTAGTCCAAATGTGCTGCTATAATCGTATTTCTTTAATGGGGGTGTTTTGGGAGCAAAAGGAGAAGGGGGGAGGACAGGGAGAAAAAGGCTGGAGGAGGAGGGGGGAACAGAGAGAGAGAGAGAGAAAGAGAGAAAGTGGGGCGTGTGTGGCTTATCTAACAAAGAACCCTAGGGAACACTCCAGTATATACTTAACCAAACTGCAATTAAAGACAGTATCAGCTTGTATCATTTAGAGCTAATGCAATAATAATGGTAAATTACAGGCCAAAATGGTTTGTGATAGCAGCCTCTGTATTCCCAATAGCTTCTGTGTCGTTGTAATTAATGCCATGGTGAGCAGTTGGTAAAGGTGAATTTTGTGCAAGGGACATTGGCAAGATTTTTTTAAATGTTTTTAATTGAACAGAAATAGACTGTTTGATACACCTCGTTGACTTTTTACATGTTCTCACTGAAATATCGATTTTATGAGAAGGAAGGGAGAGAGGAAAGGAAGGAAAGGAAGAAAGGAAGGAAAACTTGTATTTTGTCTTAAGAAGTATCTTCAGCATGATTCTGTAAGAACCACTATCTCTGGTTTTTATTTTTGTTAAATGGTACTCTTTGGAGATTAAAGAAACTGCCCTTCTTTGTCCTAAAAGATGTGACCCATATTTACTTGAAATATCAGGAAAACATGAAAATACATGAGCAGTGAGGTAAATTTAATATCTGTTGACTGCTTTTCCTACAGGAAATGCACATAGTGTTTGTAAACACACATCTGTAGGGCCAGGCAATTATTTAAACCAATGTTTGGACTCTCTGCATGTCTGCTATAAACATGAGTAATGTGCTGCATTTGCAGTAAAAAACCAATTAGTATGAATTAATCCATCTGATACGTGTATGAAAAAGCAGAAAAAGTGGTTATTTTAAGAAGCTGTCATAAGGCTGAGTAACATTTAAAAATATATATTTGTATTAAAACAGCAAACAAACCAAACATCAGGAAGAATTTCCCCTCCCTCCCCAAAATCTTAAATAAATCAGGTGGCTTTTGATTTAAATAACATTTATTTTACATGACCAAACACAATAAATAACATAATATACAAAGCTTTGTTGTTATTGCACATTTGTAAAATATTTTACAGTGAATTCATACAGCCAGTGAATATCTGAAGCACAGGACTTATTCACAATTTTTTCGTTATAACTAGATCCATTGGACCTAACATAAAATTATTTTGTTTCTTTTTTAATCTTATTTACCAGCAAACCTATCAACCACTTCCAAGATATATAGATTTAATTCATCTATTTCTATTTTGGAAAATGTAAACATTATTGCCAAAATTGTTCTCTCTATATCCAATAAGGGCCATCATTACCAAACTATTTAGAGAATTGGGAAAAAAGTAAATGTTGATAAAAGAATGCCACATTTTAAAAAATTAGTTAGCATTAAATTATATATTAATTTAAAACTTAAATATAAAGTCAGTGGACAATAGCTGGTATTTTTCTTTTGATGCATAAGGAGTCTCATCCTTGTTTCATTACAAAAATATTTACTGTCTGAGGATTAGGTCCTTAATTCAATGTTCTCTGTATATCTCGTTAACATAATCGACTCTTCTTTTCTTGCCACCTCTGTTGTTTTTAATCTTACCTCCCCTATCTTCATACCAGCAATCTCTTGCTATATTTTGACTCCCCCCTCTCACTAATAAAAATAATAAAAATAAAATACAGTTTTTGTTCACTGAACAAAACAGTACAGACTGGAAAATAATTTCCTGAATGTCCATTATCAAAATATGTGGCTGGAAAAAGAAAGAAGAAGGAAAAAACCCCAACAAGTCCAGTGTCTTAGAAATCGGCAAATTTCAGGACGCTTATTTGAAATATATATAAATTAGGGGGGAAATGAATGGGCTGCGCGCCTGTGCTCACGCCTTACACATGGGGCCTAAATAAGCAATAGCTAGTTATTTGAGAGCTTCAACTCTTCAGAAAAAATCTCATTATGTGAAGAGTAAAGTGACTCTGCCAGGAGCATTATGGAAATATCCAAGTTTGATTTAATGAGGCTCTTTCACATTGGTAGAATATCAACGGAGAAAGTCTACCCGGGGGGCGTCCAAGTTCCCAAAATGAAAATTGGCAATTGAGATGATCAGAACCGTAGCTTTCTTGTGCAAAAAAAAAAATCACTTCCAAGGTAACAGATCTAACGTTAAATAACCTACCGCCTTTGCACCAGGAACAATGTTTTATGTACCAAGTCTCTTATCCGTCTCTTCTAATGACTTCCCTTAGCGGGTTGTTAGTACTTGACAGCAGGTCTCCGTGCGGGAAACTCCCCCCACCACTCTGCATTCAAAGGAGGGTCCATCAGAGAACATGATTGGCAATTTTCGTCATAATCTGCACATTATTAGCATCAAAATTGACACCGCAGTAACACCGGTGGTTTTTGATGCCTCTCTCAAGTTCACGGAAAGTTGGTGGGGATTTGGGGCTCTCTGTTAGCCAGAGAGCTGGGGAGGGAGTGGGGGGTCTTAAATAAAGCAAGCATATTATTTTCCTCCGGAGGGGGGGAACAGGGGATGAATTTAACATTTTTTTAAAAAAAAAGTTATGTAGAAGATCCGTTTTAAGGATAGGATACATGCCAAGAAAGTTTCAAGTATTTTCCAGATAATGCAGAGTAGGAGACTGGGAGGCAACACGCCGCAGTTCCTGTTTTTCTAAACTACCCTGCCTTTCTTTTAACCAACCCATTCAAGGCCCCCCTTTCCCCCCCCCGCGTTTGATTTAGTTTAGGGAAGCGTTTTTTGGAGGCCCGCTCAAGACTACAACAGCCGTCTTCAAGGGTGAGGGGGGACCAGAAAGGACACTAAACACCGGGTTTTGCTTTCCCTTAAAACTCCTTGAACCGCAGGCATCTCTGCGGCCGTCTGTTAGCTTCACATCCTCCACCAAATTCCTATAAATTGATACTGCTGGTAGTTTGCTTCAGGACAAAAGAAAGAAAGGGAAGGGAAAAAAAACAAAGACGAAGGAACCAGGCTATAAATATTAAGCTCTCCCAAAACCACGTTTTGGAGGATGAAACAAATCAGGTAAACAAAAACAAAACAAAAGGCAGCTTAACGCAGAGAAAAGGCCAAACAGTTCCCATTGCCATCAGCAGGGGGAGCAGAGCCAAGGCTCCCCAAAGACTCAAAAGAAAGTACCGTAAATGTCTGGAAGGAATCGCTTCCCCCATTCCCCCCCCTCCCTTTTTTTAATTTTCTCTCCCCCTTTTCTACACACAGACGGTCCTTCCAGCTGAGAGAGAGGGAGGGAGGGAGGAGGAGAAGGAACAGGAGGAAGGCTTATAGTTTTTGGTCTACCGGGGCCCAAATCCATCCATTAAAAACTTTTGCAACAGCAGCAGCCACAGCAGTTCCTCTGCTTTTGGGGGGATTCCGTATTAAACCGGAGCCGTCCTAAGCCAGCCATCGTTAACCACAGCACTAGAAAAGAAACCCCGTTCCGTGTTTAGAGCTTCGGCTATATGGGCTTCGCTTCCCTTCCCACCTTGTACCCCAAACGGTTCGCTCCAGCCCCGGGCCGCCCCGGCCCCATCTGCGCCCTCGGGAGGCCGCCGGGGTGGGGGTGGTGATGGTGGCTGGTTATCTGGTCAAGGGAGCTTCCTCCCGCTGGTCCGGGGAAGGAACGGCGGTCTTGCTGAGCACGGCCGCCGAGTAAG
>AZIM01000055.1:602421-619135 GCA_000516915.1 Ophiophagus hannah
TCAGGCTAAGAGAAGAAGTGGGGAGCTGGCTTCCGGGCCGGTCTTGGAGGGGGTTCCGAAGCTGGGTTCTTCATTGAGCGGTGAGTTATTGCTATCCCAGCCAAAGGTCATTTCAAAGGCTTAGGCTGGTGAGACGGTCTCTTTCTAATAATGACTGAGGCTTCATTGTGAGGGAGCCCCCCCCCCCTCCCGCCCCGTAGTAGTTCTATTAATGTCCTCCAAGTTGGGGGAGCAGAGTTAGGGGTACAGGCGGCTATAGGCACAGCGTGGGAATGATTTTCGGCGCGCGGGGCTTAAAGTTGATATTGTCTTCGATTAAAAACGAAGCAAACGCCTGCTTAAGGTCTGCCTAGCACGCCCTTGGTGTGAAATCTGAACAAGGGTGTGCTAGAAGACTGGATGGGGAGTCTCATGGTTGGACTTTGGGCGCGGGGGGGGGGCAATAAACTCTAGTCAGCCTTGAGACACTTAAAATAGAAGCCGCTGAATTAAGTGTGTGGGCGTTGGAACGGATTAGGTCTTTGGGGTGCAATGCTGTGCATTGAGTCTCCTTTCTCCTTAAAACGCCAGAAACAAGGGCCTGTCGCTGGGCACAAGGTTATGTACAATCAACCCCGCTTCTTTCTCCGTGCAAAAAAAAGTTACTACTCAACCCGAGTCTAACTCTAGTATTTCTTTAAACACTCCTACAGGAAGACAAACAAAAGCAAGAAAGGCCCTTTCTCATTGCAAATGTTCAGCTTCAAAAGGTTATGCCTCTGTATGTGTGCGTCTGTGTGTGTGAGAGAGAGATTAAAACCACAGTTGATATCCTAAGCATGCTTTTGCAATTACTTATGCCCTTAAATGGTTAAATATTAGGAGATGGTGTTATACCGGATACAATGCAATTATTCTAGTGTTTGGAAAACAATAGTTCGCAAATATTAATCGCCTTTTAAAGTGACCAGATTCAGATATATACTCCTGATAGAGAATAAATCAAAGGAGGCTGCTATTCCAGGCCTGTGAATCTAAGAATAAGACCTATTGTATTAGAGCTCTGTGGAGAGAAATTGCTCTGCCTCACGGATACATTATTTATGAAGTCAGTGGTTCAGAACTGCGGGTGGGGTGAGGTGGGGGGTGAGATAAAAATGCATCCACTGAATGTGCCCCTTTGTTCCAGGTGCATCTCATTGTTTTATCCGAGGGAACCACAAGGCCATCCCCGCAGCTTTGCAGATAAAATTCAAGAAAAAACGTGAAAGGGGTGAGTTTGCCTGCATTTTTTTTTAAAAAAACCCACCTCCAATGGTTCTGTGCACATTGCCTCTCTCCTCCACGTGGGTTATTACCTATAAATGTTGTTTCCAATGGAAGAAGTCGGAAAAGAAAAGGAGGAAAAATGATCCAAAAAGAAAGAAAAAATTCTCTCTCTCTCCCCGTTGCTCCCTCAGGAGCTTTAATACACGTAATGTAATGTAAAGTACCTGACTATTCATAAAAAGGTTGATATACAACTGCCTTAAAAATGCACTTGGAGCGCACAGATAAAAGGTTATTACTACCATAAACGTTATCCTCCGCCCTCAATAACATTTATATCCATCCCAGGCTTTAGTAGATCATTATTTATTCTGGCTTTTTTTTTTTAAAGGAATGGGAAAAGTCTTTAATGGGCCCATATCACAGTGATCCTTGTCGAGCTCACAAAATGTACTTTCTGCCTCCATTCTAAACCTTCCTCCTGATCAGACCGGACGCTAAAAAGAATTGGGTCGCCTCGGTACCAGTCCAGCTATTTCAAGCCCCGTGTCCCCCCCGCCCCCANGTCCCCCCCGCCCCCAAACCCCGCCGTTTTGCGGGACCGGAGAGAAAACTCCCAAGGTCCGATGCCAGACCAAGGGTGCTTAACAAATAAATGCTGGATTCGGATCAGGTCTGACTGCGTTGCAAACTGCGAGTTATAGCGGTAAGAGGCGAAGAGGGCCGGGACAGAAAAGGCCAAGCAGACTTGGGATGGCTAAGCAGGGCTTCTCCGACCGCAGAGCGTTAGGAAACCCGGTGATACCGGGTGGCGGGCCGTCACGATCCATTTCNNNGCTACCGGGGGGCGGGCCGTCACGATCCATTTCCATCCATCACCCGTACCTCGCCCGGAGGAAACGTGGTTTTTCCACCCCTCCTTTGCCGGCGGGCGATGTAGTAGCTCCGCAGGCCTGTCTTCCACCGAAGACCTGGAAAATCACCTCTGGCTGAGAAAAAGGGGCATTTTTCGAGCTAAAATACGCGGCGGGGCTCCCTGTGGGCGAAAAAGTCTCTTCACCTCCGAAGCAAGGGGACTGCCAAAAAAAAAAAAAAAAGACCGGCGCGGAAGCCTTTTATATACAAATTCTCCGCCTCGCAGGCACTTTTGGCGGCGTCGGGCAGCGTCGAGAGAAGGGGGGGGNGGAGGGAGGGGGGGGGGTAAGCTTTCTTTCTATGGCCGGCCTTTCTCCCCCCCCCTCCCACGCAGCTGTTGTGGCTGCTTCTTCGGCTTCTCCTTTCTCCGCTTTCCATTTCTTACTGAAGCGTTTACTGCCCAGCGCCAACAGTCATAAATTTTGCTACACGCCGCCGTGACAGGTGCATTGATATGCGCTGCGAGAACTCGGCTGCTTAATAATAACCACTCCTCCGGCCTCTCTTAGTGCCTTTTATTTATTCGGTATCATATTAGATATTGATCCCCAGCAGAATTAAGTGTAGTGGGACGCATTGGTCGAGAACTGGGTTGGTATGAATGCGTTGGCTAGGCACCGGATCGAAAGCAGTTTGTGAGCGCCGGGGAAGTTGTCAAGAGCCCGGCATAGCTCGGGGTTCCCCCTCGTGGCACGTGGTATCTTTGGGGTCCGCCAGGGAGGAGGAGGAGGAGATGCTGCACTTCTTTTGGTGCCCTTTGGTTTCTAGGGTGAGATGGAGAAGGGTGAGGAGATGAAGGGATTGCCTAAGGGCACTGGGGTTCAGACAAGGTTAACCTCTGGAGAGGTTTGGCCACTGAAGTGGGGTCCTGGATAGACAGGGACTTCTCCACAGCCTCCCACCCTGAAAAGCTGTATCCTCCAAATTTCCCCTTTTGCCTTCAAAAAATTGAATTAAAAAGGCACTTTCAGCTTAGGGCAGCCTTGTAAAGCCAAATCGTGTGAGGAAGAAGAAGAAGAAGAAGGGAACGAAAAGAAAGGAGGGGGGGAAGGGAGGTCTGTATGTGTGCGTTCACAACTCTGAGTGTGTGTCTGTGTGAGATCTAAAAGATGAGCCCCCAAACAGTAGAGCATTGTCCATGTGATTTATGGCCCTCTGCCTCCTTTTTAGGTTCAAGCAGAGTTCACAAGCAGTTGGTATGTAGAGTAAGAAAAAGAAAGAAAGAAAGAAAGAAANAGAAAGAAAGAAAGAAAGAAAGTTAGTTCTCACTTTGCTGTAATATTCTCTCTGAAGGTCTTGTGTGTTGAGAAAACCTGGTTTTAGTGAATGAACCAGGAGGCACCAAGTCATGTTTTGATTCAGAATAAACAAAACCCCCTATGAACTAGTGAAGTTGTAATAGGCTAAGAGGTGGACTTTATGATTATGAATGATTATTTGTGAATAAATGTAGCCTTGAAGGCTAATAATACACACATCAAATGGAAAGAAATCTTGGACATCCTCTAGGTAAATTTTTGTTTTACTTCAATTTGCTTTTTAACTTGGGCCCCATTTTATCTATTTTTCCTCTCTTTTTTATTCTAGATTCTTGGGAATGTGCATCTAAATAAGTATATCTTCCAATAAAGATAAAACATCATAAAATGAACACTACTTCACCATCTTTCATGCCATTGTAGGTTTATAAAACTTGAAGCCAAAAGTTTTTGTTTTGCTTTAAATTATAAATAACATTCTGAAAGTTTATTTTTTCATTTACTTAGTGCACATATGTTTCATTTTCCCTCTCAAAATTCTCACAGTATTTTATTTGTTTTAGGGTGTATGCATGTGTATATTTCCAGTGTTTTGAAATAAGCACTAATAATATAATACTTCCCTATGTTCTCTCTATAGCTTATTTAAATTTATTTTAAATAATTTTTAAAATTAAAATACACTAAAGGACCTTGTGAAACCTATCACAATTTGAATAATGTTCTGGTCTCTGTATAAAAGTTACTGTGATCATTTGCCAGGCAGCTAAAACATCTTGCATTACAAAGATGGGAAAATATAGCAAATTTAAAATATTTTAATTATAAATATTTTGTATTATGTCAATCACAGCCATGATGTCCCAAAGTGATACCTGAACAGTATTTTGTAATGTGAAATAAAAGATATTAGTATCTTTACCAGGAACTAGTACAGAAATGCAAAAGTTTCAGAAGAATTAATAACTCCTGTTTTGTGGTCTCTCTGTACCACATTTGTAAACCAATTTAAATGCCTGGAGTCTGTGATTCTAACTTTGTTATCTGAAAATAAAAATGTAAATGATCACAAAACAGCTAATCATTCTCCCTGCTTCAATTTGAACAGCAACAATTCTTGAGTTTATTTGGGGACCCAAAAGTTCAGTGATTTCAAAAGATGATTTAAAGTGAAAACAATGGAAAATGTGTTTTGGTTCAATGGCTTATGTGTTCAGCACTTAATGAGCTTATGTGTAAACTATATTAGGGCCATGTCTGGAGAAACAGAACTTTATAGCATTAGGAATGGGAAACCTTATAGTTATGATCCCTGTGGTGCAACCTTCCCTAGACTTTAGCCATGGATTTATTCCACTGAGCCCAGTAGGCCTTCTGAATAAACAAGGAACAACATTGAACTGCTTGATGCTTATATATAAGTACTGTTAAATTGGAAACAAGAAGTCTAGTTTCTAAAGTATTTATCTGTTTTTCTAGATTGTTGATGCTACTTCTCTTCTTATGAAATAGGATACTTAGCAAATGTATTTGAGAAGATTCAGACTTAAACACTTTGCTTTACATTAAATTTATGGGTTTGACTTCCATGTAAATGCATTGTACATTTGATACCAAGCATCAATTAACATGCATTTACTTATTTATTAATGTACTTAGTCTGATTTTTAATTTTCTCCAAAGACATCTATTAGATAACTTCTGTTCAGAAAGACTTGTGGTCCCAGGGTCACTCAGTGGATGAGCAGAAATGAAAAGTCTGGCCTTGCCAAGCTAAATCCATAATCCCCCCTCCCTTCCCTCGATATTTCAAGTCATTGGCCCATATAGAGCTAATGAGATATGGAGACACCCCTAAACACTGAGAAAGGAAATCCTAATGTTTTCCCCAAGCATTGAAGGCCATGTTTATACTCAGAAGGAAGCAAAGAAATAACAATGCACAGACCATTATGAATATTTTGAAAAAAAAATCTCTTTTGTATATGAACGATTCTTTTTTTGTCTGAAACAGAAATGGGATTTTCTGGATGGCAATAAACCCACAGAAGAGCTTCTCAATGAAAAGTAGACTGAAAATAATCTCCTCTAGTTTATGTAGCTTTTAGGTCAAACTACCCCACCACAACCATCTGCTGAAATATGTCTGAAATAGAAAAGAAGATAGCTGACATAGGCCTTTTACTTCTTCTTTAGATTGCAAATGAAAGTTACTGAATGCCCTCAGTTACACTTTAACTTCTTAGAACTGTTCCCAGGAAAAACAAAACAAAACAAAACACTAAGAGTCAGGATTTACAATACAGATCGACTTTTCTCCGGTTTTTCAGGTTCCAGTTCTGGTTCAATCCATCATGTCACCCTTGGCTATTAATGCACGCATGCGCAACTTGAGGGGGGGAAACAAAACAAGAGAAGGGGGAGAAAGAGAAAATGCAACAACAAAAAAATGTTGGTTAATATTTATACCAAAATAGAAAAGCAGTCAAACACTGAGGATACAGATATACTTGAGTACAACAAGGCAGATAAGACTTTATATTTCTGAAAAACAATTAAAATTATCTACACAGAAGCAATAAGACTGCATTGTGAAACTGTTGGATGAAATGCAGATGAAGTTTAAATCAACATTTCCTTTTTAACAGCAGATTGTTATTTAACAAGGCAAACTAAATGGCAACAACTCTCCATTCTTTGCTGAAAAGTCTATCACCTTTTAAAGTAAGCAAGTAATTAAGTGCAGTTTATAATAGGCAGTGGTTGTCTTTCGGGGAGCCTGGGTGATAGTGTCTTTTGGACTTCCCCAGGAGATTGATTTGTATAAACTACCATCACTTTTGAGGACCAAAAGTGATATTAATCACTCTATTTGAAGCAGCTTGTTTCCCTCTGTTATTGCCCATATTTTCATCTTTGTTGTTTCAGACTGATAAGATGTGATGCCAGTGGGTGATGGGGGGAAGAAGATCAAGCTTTAATGTACTGTACTAAAATAGACTGTATCAAATATTATTATAAAATGCTGCCTGCCTGCTTAAGGTGGTGGCCACAAACTTCACCCTAGATTTATATGTTTATTTATAAGAATTATATCAACATTACCTCTTCCCTATTGCCCAATGTGACCAATCCTGAGGCTTACTCTGATACTAAGATAACTTGTCTGGCCCCTCTTTGACAAGAAATAATGCCAATATCAAGTCCCCCCCAGAATGTTCTCCAAATGTATACCTTTCCAGGAAAGCAATGAAGAATATTTCAGCTTAGGTTAGCTTTTCAGGATTGGCATTTTCCAAGTCTGTAAGATTGTAATTCTTGTTTTATCCTACCAAACAGAGTGGGCATGTTAGGATTCTAGATTAAGACCCCTGTTTAGGCAAAAGAAGGTATCATCCAAATATTGTATGGAAACATTTGTGCCTTTTGCCTGAGGCTGATTAAATTTAAATTTCTACTTTCTTGTATTTTATAGAGGCAGGCTTCTGTTTGAATGGAAGTGCAAGAGTGTAAGTCTCAGACCCTGACTGAATCAGGGCTACTCTCTGCATATCCTGATTCTCAGTATTTGTATTGGAAGAGAAAGCAATTGATTTCAATGGCATTTGTGGCATGTAACTTTGTTTAGGATGGGGATGAAATATATGAATAGCTGACTGCCAGATATTTGCTTAGATGGAAGGGGGTGGGGAGGAGAAAGTTGGCAAGTGAGGCCAATGATGAAATGTGTGAAATGCTTGGATGGCTGCCTATGTGTGTATTCAAGGATGAACTTACAGGTATAGAGCACAGTAGCAGAAACCACCCATAAATGACAAGGACTTCCTTGCTGTGGAGGGGCAGATAAGTCAAATGTTAGGCTAGATTACTGAAGGTCTGTGATGATTAATAAAGAAGTGAACTAATGGGATTCTACTGTTTGATCCCATGCTTGTCATTGACAGGTTGTGCTAAAAGCATTGGGCAGTGTCAGCCTTGCCAGGTAAACCAGACAGGAAATATTAGAAATAATATAGCCTTTATTGTAAGGCTATAATAACAGAATCTTGAAATTCTGGAATTATTTATCTGCTGTCATCTCCTTTATAGCCTGAAAAGCTAGGAGTGTCCCTTCAGAGCCTTTTGCTCTGCTTTGTGGCTGTGGGCTACGCCATCTCTTATCTGACTATTCCCATGGCAGTATCTCTTCACCCATCTCTCAAAGTCTTCCTCACATACCATTACAAGTGGATACATCACAAAATCTGGTGTAGGAACTGCTCAAATAGCTTAACAAGCTAACAAGTCATTCTCTAGACCAGTCTTTCTCAAACTGTTTCCCTGGAGATAAATTGTACTGCAGCTCCCAGAATCACTCTACAAGCCAATGTAATGGGACTTGTAGTTCTCTCTGCATTATGATAAGATACAGTATTTGTAGACAAACAGGTGTTCTTGGCTGTACAGACTAGGTTAAAAAGACCTCAAGATAGCTTTCTTCTGGAATTACGTCTCTGTCCATAGACACTTGTGCTATTTGTGAAGGCAGGAAAAGCCTTGGGAACTATTCCAATGGGAAAAATGCAATTGGAACAACCGGAATCCTATTATCTTACACTTTAATGTATTAGAATGAGGATAACATTTCCAGGTGATAACCTTTTCCACTTCTCCTTTGCTTGAGTTTTAAAACCATGGCAAATGTGCTTCAGTACAATTATATGCATGATTTTGTATTTATTTATTTATTTAGTCATCTGTATCAAGCATATATTAGAGGTGGAGACCCTTTGACAGCTGTATGCAACATAATTTCATTTTAATATATGCAGATTAGTGTACATTCAAAGTGACAATAAAGTTATTCTAAGTCTTCAGTGACGGGCTGTGTCAACATTACTTGCTGGCCTGTCACTGGGAGTCTGGATTAAGGTAACCGAGGTGGGGTGGGAGACTGACGGAGTCCTGTCGTGCATAACTCGAAAACAGAGCCACCCCATGTGTGAGGAAAACAGGGGACGCGGCCCAGCCACGGTTTCAGACACGTGCGCTCTCCCGCCTCAAATGGCTTCTCGTCTCCTCTCTGTCCTCCAGGTGTTTCGCGGGCATCGACTGGCCGGAGCCCAAGACGTGAGAAAGCAAAGGCCGAGCGACGGGAGGGCCTTGACGGTCAATGTTGTTTGAGCAGGCGCCCGAGGCCTTGGCGACCGCAGAGCCCAAGATGCAGAAAACCGCCTACTACGACAACTCGACGCTCTTCGGGGCTTACGGCGGCAGCGGCGGCTATGGCAAAGCGGACGCCTACGGCTACACCACAGGCCCGCCTCAGCCCTATGCCCAGCCCGCTCTGGAGACTGACTACCCAGGGTCGGCTTGCTCCCTCCAAAGCGCCGCCCCTATCCGAGGAGCGCCTCCTGTCCATAAGAGCTCGGAGCTCGGCGGAAGCTGTATGCGGCCCGGCGGGGGAAGCCAGGCGGTCCCTCAGCCGCCGCCGGGCCTGGGCGACCAACAACAGCCGCCGCCTCAGCAACAACCGCCGCCGCCTCCTACAATGCCCTCTCCCTCCCCGCCTAACAACGCCTCCCACGCGGGGTCTGCTAAGAAGGGCAAAAGCGGGCCTAATTCTTCCAACGGCTCCCCGTCCACGATTAGTAAGCAGATCTTCCCCTGGATGAAAGAATCGCGGCAGAACGCCAAGCAGAAAAACAATTGCCCGCCCGCAGGTATCCAGCTCGCTTACCTGGGTATCTATGAGGGCGGGGTTCTTCTTCGCAGGCTCTGTCTGAGAGGATGATGTCGCATGGAAGTCATTGAAACATAAAGAGGCCCTGCTAGGACAGGCCCAAAGCCCATCCAACATCCCCCCCCACCTGCTACTAAACTGATACCCAGGGAATGCCCTCAGTAGTTGGCCTGCTCTAGCAATCTGCCTCTGAAACCGAGACACTGTTTTGTGGCGGCTCCTAACAGCCCCTTTCTTTTGTCCTTGAGAGGAAAAAATGCCATAAAAGCAAATAAATAACTGCATAATCATAATTAATTCTTTTATTGCCCTTTTTAGAGCCATTTGCTGAGCTATCAGCCAAGGCCGCTTCTTGTAACAGCCAGATGAAGACATTTCTCTTTCCACTTCCACGTTTGGTGCCTTTTGGTGGGCCATGGTTGGCCATGGTAGGAATTGTAATCTTACACATTTTAAGATCACTAGTTAGGGGCCTTTAATTAACATGAAAACTTCTGTAGGCAGGATTCAAGATTCTGCCACCTGCACCCTCCTTTAGTGAAAAGGCTTGTGGTGTCCCATCTCAATTTTTGAAATTCAGTTGTCTGCCCTAGGCATGACAGCTGCGTGGAGACATATTGTAGACATAAGCACAGCTTGTAATATCAACCCATCCTTGTTTTAAATGTATTCTCTTCTAGACTTGATAATGCAGGATTCCTCATAAGAAGTTCCCTACTGAAAACAAACTTTATAAATTATATTAAAATCAATGCCACTTTTCGTGTAAGAACATGTACCTGATGATGTCCTATATAAACCTATGGGATTTAGTTCTTACTTGGCTGAGTTTGTAAATTGAACAGAAAAGAAATGAGATATTTGAGGAGCTCACTCTCCGTGTTGCAGCATTTCAAAGTTGAGTAACTCATATTTTTCAAAGTAGATTGCCATATGTTCTTTATTTTTAATTACATATTTTCTTTTTCAAAGAGCCTTTATGCTAGCACGTCATGGCTCTGAACTAAATATTAACCATGCTGCTTAACTTTTTTTAAAAAAATAAGCTATACAGCCAAGGACCAAATTATATTTGCCCCAGCTCTGCCCAAATCATGGTGTGTTCTACTCAAAATTATGCAACTAATTATGGCATAGGAAAAATAAATCCCCCAAGTTCTTCTCCACACCATCTCATTACAAAATGGATAATAAACCACTGCCCTTTGTGATATGCATACATCTGAAACCTGGGGCAGTTGCCTTGATCAGCCTAATGGCAGGGCTGGACTTGTTCGTATGTGTCTCTAGGAGACCATCCCTCTCAATTTCTTTTACTCTTTTATAGAGAATCTGTAAAATCATTTGAGGTGTCTAAATGCTAGTAATTCCAAAATGGATGATGAAATGAGAGATGAGACTGTGTCTCCAACTGGGTATGGCCTTCTCCTCTAAACCACCCTCCTGACATAATTTTCTAATCCAGCAGGAGGAAGTGCTGGGACTTTACTTGATGGCCCCCACATTCCTCCCCTTTTCAAAATTGTCTGATGAGCAGAGAGAGGAAGGGGCAGTGCAGACCCAGATCCTGATAGCTGGCTCTTTCTGATTTTGAAATGGCTGCTCAGTTGGATGAAGGAGGGAGGGGGACTTTTCCCACGGGGATCCCCAGCTCAGCAGCCTTCCCAATAGTTAGAGTACTATCTCAGAGATAATCAGCACACTTGGGGCTCTCACTGCTGCATTGTCTTCAGAGTTTGGAGCCTGGGTCCTGTCCTGTTTGGATCCCTTTGACAGACCTTCCTGGGTTTTGTCAGGGGGATCAATTGATTTCTCCAATTAAATTAGATGATTTACAGCTCTCTTGCCAGAAACTGGAACTTTCCTATCCCTTTGAGGCCCCTCCCACCCCACCCCCCAGCATCCAGCTTCAATCACTGGCTGTCCAAATAGGTATAGAGATGAACCTAGTTTCTTGCTATCTACTTTTTGGAATGGGTGGATGAAATGGGGTGGAGGGCTAAGAGTTTCAATAGTAGGCCGGTGAGAAGAGAAACACCAAAGTGATCTAAGGCTTTGTTGGAAGCATCCCTTGGCATGCATTTTGCTTTCCCTGATGATGAGGCAAGGGCCTTCACATATTGATTGCAATTGTGCAAAGCGCTGAGACCTGGGCTCTTTTGAATTTACTGTGAAAGCCAGCTTCAAAAGGAAGGGAGGGGAGGAGGGCAGGAATTAAAAGGGAATACAGCTGAAACTGCAGTGGTGATGGCGCTGTTGGTGCCCTGCATTGATCATCTACCCCAGAGACTGCTCTGAAAATTACTGAATAGTGTCCGTTCAGAGTGCAGTGTGAATGGCTGGATTCGAACTGGGCATTTAGAGTTATTAGGCATATTTTTCACATGGCATTCAGTCCACTGCAGCTTCGGAATACCAAAGGTTCTTCAGCTTCCCATTCTACAACAACCTCTGCCCAAATCTGCCAGGACACTCTGCATGGTGGATGCCACCCACTGGGGTAACAAACAGCCCATCAACCTATCTCTTTTCTTTCTCTTTGACAGGAGAGAATTGTGAAGACAAGAGCCCTCCTGGCCCAGCTTCCAAGAGAGTCCGCACAGCCTATACCAGCGCTCAGCTGGTGGAGTTGGAGAAAGAATTCCACTTCAACCGCTATCTCTGCCGTCCGCGCCGTGTGGAGATGGCAAACCTTCTCAACCTGACTGAGCGTCAGATCAAGATCTGGTTTCAGAACCGTAGGATGAAATACAAAAAGGACCAGAAAGCCAAAGGGATTATGCACTCCCCAGTTGGCCAGTCTCCAGACCGAAGTCCACCCCTAAGCGGTCCAAGTCACGTTGGCTATACCAGCCAGTTGCCCAGTGTTGGGGCCCTGAGCTACGACACTGCCCCATCACCAACCTCCTTTGCGAAGTCGCAACAAAATCTGTATGGCCTGGCTGCCTACACAGCTCCACTCAGCAGCTGTTTGCCCCAGCAGAAAAGATACCCTGGAGCTGAGTACGACCACCACACCATGCAAAGCAATGGGGGTGGTTTTGCCAATCCTAGTTTGCAGGGTAGCCCTGTCTATGTTGGAGGGAACTTCGTGGATTCCATGCCAGCCTCCGGCCCGATGTTCAACATCAGCCATCTCTCTCACCCTTCCTCTGCTAGCGTGGACTACAGCTGCGCTGCTCAGATCCCCGGCAACCATCATCATGGACCTTGTGACCCCCACCCCACCTACACAGATCTCACTTCTCATCACACATCTCAGGGAAGGATTCAGGAAGCCCCCAAACTAACACATCTGTAGTAAAATGGAACATATGGAGAGAAAGAGAGGGAGAAAGGGGGAAGAGGAAAGAAAGAAAAAGAAAGAAAAAAGGAATGAAAGAGAGAAAGAAAGAAAGATCCTCATGTTTCAATTACCTCACTTTTTCCTGATAATTATTTTTCAAAATCCTGAGTGTTAGTGGATTGTGTGTGTGTGTGTGTGTCCAGTAACAGCTAAATTATCTTGTTTATTTCATTGACAACCCCTGAACTCTATGGTTTTGTTTTCCTTTCTTTTTGAATTAAAAAAAAGTTTTAAAGCATGACAGTGCAATATCCTTTAAAAATAATTCCCACAAGGGAATATTAATTGGTAAAGATGTACTGAAAAATAAGTTGTAGAAATTTGTTAGTATTAGCAAAACATGAGTACGGATGAGGAGTTTAACACAGTTGGGACCAAAATGAGGACCTTATTCCAGAGATGTTAATTTATGGGATCCTTCAGCAATGTGGACAATTGCTTTGGACTTAAATAAGATGTATTTATTATTTTAATAACTTTTTAAAAAATACTCATTATTTAATCTTGGCCTTCAATGTATTTATGTGGATATTTGTAGAATTTCTTCATTCCCTTCTCCCTAATTTTGAAAGTTTAATTCAGGTCTTTGATAACTATACATTTTCACCTATTTAGTATATTTGATCAGAAATAGAAAGAGTAGTTTTGAACAGTTGTAACAGTGGCTGGTGTTTGTAGTTTATGTAAGGATTAAGCAAATTGTAAGTCAAGTCATAGATTAATACAAAATTGAAGCATTATCACAAACAGCTGTTACATTTAAAAACATATAAATACACAACATATTAATTTATTTCATGATTGTTTGGTATCCTTTTACTTTTAAAATGTTTAAAAATATTTAGGGTGGGTGTGCATCTTATTTAAAAATATTCTCTCCTCTGGCAATTTGGGTATTGGCCATCTTTGACATCCATAAACCATCCAAGAAACTATAAGTTATAATGCAGTTCCATACTTGTTTTCTCAGAGGTAAGCCCATTGAGTATAATGGAATTACTTCAGCTATGAATGGCTCAAAT
This sequence comes from Ophiophagus hannah, assembly GCA_000516915.1. Classification (NCBI taxonomy): domain Eukaryota; kingdom Metazoa; phylum Chordata; class Lepidosauria; order Squamata; family Elapidae; genus Ophiophagus; species Ophiophagus hannah. The sequence continues at coordinate 615,934 of AZIM01000055.1, forward strand.
GACATCTTTACTATCTATTACAGAGACCATTTTGTCTTCTTGTTTTAACGTAAAATAGCCAAAACCTTTGATAGATTAGAAACAATATAATGCTATTGATGTCATTTAGTAGTTCCACAGTAATTCAAACTAAGAACTACCCCTTTCAGTTGTTATTGTTGTTATTGTTATATTATTTATATGCTATTTATGCTAATCATAGATCAATTTTGTACACCTTATCAGAAACCAGAACTTACTTTTGCTGATTAAGGAGGAAAAGGAGAAGACAAATTTTGAATGAAATATTGACAATCAAGTATCTACAAGGAAAGACTGTACTAGGGTGTAGGGAAATCTGAATGGCTTTTGAGATAGGAAATTACTAGATCTATCAATATTTAATATAGTTGTTTTGTAGCAGGATTGATGCAATCCTCGTGTAAACAAGTGTTTCTGCCTGAAGCCTAAAATGGACAAGGAACACAAACATCCTTCCTGGTTTCCCACTTTCTTTATTTATATCTTGTATTTAATCTCTCCCTGGATTTATTATAAAGTGTTCCTCAGCATAAAAGTGACACTAGGTAGATGTTAGAAGCTACAGTTGTCCATTCATTCAGAAAGAAGCATTTCTTACTGTCTTCCAGACTGCTCAGTTAGGATGCAGATCTTTGGAAATGCCTTGGACAAGGGCCGAGTGAAACCTCCCATTTCGGCTTGACTAATAGTGCTATTCCATTTCTGTGCATCCTGATGGCAGCTCCTGCAGATCTTTTTGAGGATTTTCACTCTTACATTTGTGTCTAGCTGGACAATGATGGTGACAGTATATTTTAAAAAATCATGTTATTGCCCCTCATTCCTTTTTTGTTGTTTTAAATATACCATGTTAACAATGAAGATGGAATATGTACCCTTTTGTTAAATCTCACTTTTATCCAAGTGTTGTAAATCTGTAAACAAGACAGAATAAACAGCTTCAAATGAAGAAATATTTTAACCACTTCTGCATCTAAAGTTGCTTTCTATGACACTTTGCTTTTTCTAAAATGCACACACTCAGAGCTGTTATAAAACCATAATATGCACAATCAGTAAATTGAACAAGTACACAATCCCTAGAAACTCTTCCAGGAAATTCTTAGATACCAACATTGATAAATAAATAACATGTCTAATTTATTTTGTGTTCCTCAGGAGGACACATTTTATTTTCAGCTTCTATAAATTAACTCTTTGCATATGGAATGTAACTTGATAGACCTTTCTAGGATGTCCTGATATGGTCCACAGTTTCATGTTTTATGGGCTTAACTTCAAATGGCATCTGAATTGTTTTGTGTTATTTTTGTTCCCTGAACTCATATGAAGTGAAAGCAAGTTATGAACCTTCTGGGAATGGGAGAGAGAAACAACTATTCATACACACAGATAAATGCAACTAGTCTTGGTATAGAGATAACTTCGTTTTCAAACTTTTCATTGGGAAAGCTTGCAAATCAAGTCTGACATTCTGGTAATTAAACTATGATCAAGATTGTTGCACAAAGATTTTTGTTTCTTTTACTTGAAGTCAAGTTGTGCCTGAAAGACCATGTGTTCAGAATCGTGTTGGGTGATGTAAGTTGAGATGGGAAAATCATAAACCAATTGGAAATAAATTTTGCCTTGGCTCTCTTTTCTAGGGATGAGGTGTTTTGTTTTGTTTTTGTTTCCTGACTGCAGGGGGCCAAAAACAACACTATTCAGGGGTTAAAACAAATTATTTGGCAAAAAGCCTCTATTTCACTACTTTTTACTTCCATATAAACAGGTGTGGGATTTGGGTCCAACAAGGAAGAGAGATGGAATACCATTTTTTTCAATGGCAAATTTTTATTTATTTTATTCAATTTCTATAGCTGCGCATAGCAATTCAACTGACTCTTGCTCCTGATTGTAATGTCTTATAATAAAAAAAATCTGGCTCAAAGTTTCTCCTGCTATTTAGATTTTGGTAATATAGAAATTAGCCATTTCCACATATAAAATCTGCATTGTCCCTGAACTATTGTATTATCTGAAAGAATTACAGCATACTGGAATAGGGTCTTAAGATCTCAGCCTTTGTGGAAAAAACAGCATTTCCCCCCAAGGAACTTCCAGGCTTTGTGGTTTCTAAGGAGAATATTAAGGAGAAGGACAGAGGAGGCCATTTCCATTTAACTTTACAAAGCTGAAAATGCATTTCTTGAAGATGTGCCTCTTTTTAATTATTTGAAGGTTAAGGACCAGCCATAGGGCCAGGTGTCTCAGGTCCTAAACCTGCACGAAAAACAAAATGTGATCAGATTTTGAAATATAGCCGTTCTCAATTCTGTACTACAGCAACTTTCATTTCAGACTTACCGTTGTCTCACCTTAAAGTTTATTATCGATTTCCCCCCCTTGTTTTCTGCAGCATGTGGGGTGGGAAGAAGAGCAGTACTAAAGATTACATCTGTAGTGTAGGAACCTTTCTGAAAGCATTCTCTCTCTTGGAAACCATTCTCTCCTCCCTTTACGGCTGCCCGCCTAAGCATACTTCTCGGAAAAATAAATCTCAATCAAATGTATTGGGCTGAATTACAAGGAAGTTTATGTGAATGCCTCTCCATAATCCCTAAAGGGAGCGGGTCTCTATTTACTCTCTTCCTTTCCAGCTACGGACCACTTCCCCCTCCTTGTACGAAGAATTGCCGACCTTCCTAAAGCTGGAAAGAGGTCTGTATCCATCGCCCGTCTACCAATTACTGGTAGTACAGTAGTCAGAGAACAATACAAGTAGCGTTAAAACGACAGCAATAGCAGCAGAGCAATAAGGTTGGGGAGGAACTTTGAGTTGATCGCGAACGTCTTGCTCCCTAACGGATTTGTTCTTTGTCCCCGTGGTCAAAAAAAAAAAAAAGGAAAGGAAAGAAAAGAAAAGGGAAATAAAAAAGCATGCATTGTTTGGCCGGCCTGCCTGCCTGCCTGCCTGCCTATCTTCTCCCTCATCCTTTTCCTGGCCCCCTTTCCTCCATTCTTCCCTTCTTTCTTCAACCATCGGCGGACGAGCTTGTCGCGCTGGCCAGGGTTGGATCACGCGGGATCTTATTCTACTCGGCTGAAATCGGCAGCAACCTGCCCGCGGATTCCTATTTCCCCGCTGAGCTGCGACCCGCGGGGCTAAAAACAAGGGGGGGGGGAGGGGAGGGGGGGC
>AZIM01000055.1:626848-637216 GCA_000516915.1 Ophiophagus hannah
TTCTTTCTTTCTTTCTTTCTTTTTTTACAGCCCGTGTATTGATAAGAGGGTGTAGAAGCCGTGGGGCCGACCGGATGCTCGAATAACAACTTCTAACTTGGAATCGTCCAGTTCTGTAGCAGCAGAGGCTGATGGAAATTGTAGTCTTGAAGATATGAAGGCACTAAATTGCCTTTGTGTGTGCGTACATTTTATTCTATACAAAATCCAGATATTTTTTCCCAGGAGATCTTTGGATAGGTCTGCTTCCCAAACCAGCATGTTGCCCTTTTATCTTCAGCCTCTCCATCCCAAGAGCAGAGGAGGAACAGGGTGATCTCTCCCCGCCTCCACAAATACTGTATTGTCTCAGACATTAAGCAAGAAAGTTGCAATAGCTGGTTCACCCACAGCAGGTGCTAGAGAGTTAATCTTTTTTGCCTCCTCACTCCCTGGAAATTAGAGATAAGGCCTTCTCAGCTTTGGAAATTATTTCTTCTTTCACAAGATACTCCAGCTTTCAGATGAGTCTGGGGATACAGTAAAGTTTTGAAATATATCTGTATAAAAATCATTTCTAGTTCTAGCAAATTCCAAGGAGATAATATGTTTGGGGACATAACAAAACAGGCATTTTTCATACAGATTTTTGATGGTCAAAATTAAATCTAGGTACACCCTACTTAACAAGAAGTACAACCTTCGTCTTGGTAAGCTAGAAAAATGTGGGATAGACAGTGTCACCATCAGGTGGATTTGTAACTGGCTGACAAATCGCACTCAATGTGTAGTCCTCAATAAAACTACATCTACATGGAGGAAGCAAGTAGTGAGGTACCTCAAGGTTCTGTTCTAGGCCCAGTACTCTTCAATGTCTTCATAAACTATTTAGATTAAGACATAGAAGAGAAACTCATCAAATTTGCAGACAACACCAAGCTGCCAGGAACATCCAACATCCCAGAAGATAGGCTCAAGATCCAAATAGATCTTGACAGAATTGAACACTGGGTCCTATCTAACAAAATTGATTTCAATGTGGAGAAAAGTAAGGTACTACACTTAGAAAAGAAAAACCAAATGTACAGGTACACATTATGTGAAACCTGATCAATAGCAGTAACCATGAGAGGGATCTTGAGTCTCCTAGTGGACATCACTTAAATATGAACCAGCAGGATTGCTGCAGCCACCAAAAAAGCCAATGCAATCCTCAGCTGCATTAACAGAGGGATAGAATCAAGATCACATGAAGTGTTAGCACTGCTTTATAATGACTTGGTAGGACCACATTTAGAATATTGTATCACAATATAAAAAAAAATGTTGAGATTCTGAAAAGAATGCTGAGAAGAGCAAAAAAATGGATTTTCAAAAGCATTTTGAGATGTGGCATTTGATCAGAGTTTAATTCTGAGGTCAAATGTATCTGAAATAGAAACCGCCCTCCTCCAATATTTATACTTACATTTCCTATCACTTCAAATTTTAGAATGTTCTTTTAACCTAAGCATTACAGGAAAACATTTCCATGCCAAAAAGCAATTTGGAAATAGAAGACAATCTAAGGTAGCAAACCTGTGGCTCTCTAGCTACTGCTGAATACAACTCCCAGCAACCTCAGCCAGCATAGCAAATTGTGAGGCACTTGGGAGTAATAATTTGGCATGATATAAAGGATTTTTGGGTTTCCCAGTTCTGGAAGTTTGCTAGGAACTTGATAAGTTTCCGTATAAATTTTAAGGTAGTTGAATATCCTGGGAATACTTTATATATCCTGCCTTAAAATGTGAGATTAGGATCCATACCTGTTAAATTCCTTTCTCAGTATGGCTATGTTCACACACTATTTTTGCTATGGTTAAGGGAACCATCATTTATTAAATTAACTCACTTTCTGAATTTGAACAATATATTAATCCCTAAATTAACCATTAACCTAGGTTCTCACAGCACCTAATATGGTCCATGTTCCATAATATGCCTGATCCATCCCAGCCACCAATCCAATCAAATTTCTTTACCGATGGTTCTGGAAATCATTGTAACTGGGTCAAGTCAGTTTTGGAGTTACCGGTAAATGCCAAAGGTTGAGATGGTGATGGCCATTTAAATTGCCTTCTATCTAATATTTCAAAGTAAAGATACATTAAATTTTGAGTAGCTGAATCTTTTCCAGAGACACAGAGAGAATAGTGGGAAAACAAGAATTTATGTGAAATAACTCTTAAAAGAAATATTGCTGTTGCTAAGAAATCAAGGCTCAGTTCCAATATCTAAAAATAAGCTCCTTAGTTTGAAAGGTGTCTTAATTTAGATAGCAAACAGCTTATATTCTCTTTTAAGTATGTGGCTGGCCTTCCTGTCTGCTTCTGGAAAAGCTGCTGTCGTCTAATATTTGGAAAGTGTTCATGTTTTCAGTTTTGTTAAAAATATTGGTTGTATCCTATAGCAATTCCCCATTTACCTGGCAATGCAATTTCCTCCTCTCCCACTGTGGCTCCTTTTACAGTGCCTCAAAAATGATGCCATAAGAGTTATATTGCTCGAGATGGATCATTCCGGAGTGACAGGTTTACAAGTACTGAATGTTAGTATACATAGACAACAGTGGTTATCACAAGTGCTAGCTGTCCACTTTCTGGGCTGACTTGGTGCTACTACAGGTAATTCTCAACTTATGACCATTTGTTTAGTGACTGCTTAAAGTTAAGATGATGCTGAAAGAAGCAACTCACAACCTGTGCCTGCACTTACAACCATTGCAGTGTCCTCTTGGTCACACAATTGTGATTTGGGTGCTTGGCAACCGTCGTGCATTTATGCTGGTTGCAGCATCCCACAGTCATGTGATCACCATTTGCAACCTTACAAGTCAATTTCTGATAAGTGAAGTCAATGGAGAAGCTGACAGGGAAGGTTGCAAATTGTGGTGACATGATGTCTTCCATAATGATTGTAATGATTCCCTTAACAACCATGGCAAAAAAGGCTATAAAATCAGGTGCAGTCACATGATGCCTCATTTAATGATTCCACCGTTTCATGACAAATTTTCCAATCCTTATTGTGATTGTAAGTCAAGGACTTAAAGCTACCACCCTCTCTCCGCTCAGGTCTTTTATGGCCCTCAGTTTCTTGCAATGCCCAGATTGATGCAGGTGTTTGGACTGACTGTGGATGATCACAGCAGCTGTTCAGAGAAGCAATGGTGTTACCACAAGGAGGTAGGAAGGACATCAAGGTAAGGCCCAGAACTAGGCTCAGGAGGAGGACTTTTTTTTTTTTGGCACAAATGGCAACATTGATTATGGGAAGTCTTCTAGGAGGTTGATATTCCTCTGAGAAAACAAAAAGGACTTCAGTTTCCAGGGAGGCCCTGATCAATCTGGCAGCCAAATTAGAAGCAGCTGTGGAAGTACAGAGCCTCCTGGCAGGATAGGAGCAGGTACATTGAAGCTATACAGGCCACTAACCTCCCTCATGTATCATCAAATGTTTGCATAGAAGTAGGCATATTCATTTTCCAAATGAAAACATTGGTCTCCTGTTGATCTCTTTGATCCACCTTAGTGACCAGCTGAGATCAAGATGAAGGCCTTTTTAAAGCTATGTCATCCACAAACTCTAGGGCTAGGCAACCTATTTTAGCACTGTGTTGCGGTGTGGGTGAACCCCAAATGACAAATGGTGTCCAACTGCTATTGCAAACCTTCTCTCTTTAAGGTTAGTGAAGAGGGAACTTCCATAAGCATGACTTTTTACCATAGAGAAGGCTATTACTATAACAGCCAGTTTGGTGAAATGGTGAAGAAGTGGGCTAGAAACCAGGAGGTGGTGAGTTCTAGTCCTCCCTTAGACAATAAAAACCAGGTGGGTGACTTAGGTCCAGCCATTCTCTCAGTCCAATCTATCTCACAGGGCTGTCATTGTGAGGAAAGTAGGAAGTGTGAGTATTCTCAAACAACTTTTCAGCATTTAAAACAGGAGCAAAGCCAAGTTCAAAACTTGCCTTTTTCATAACAAAGTGTTTCCTAGTCAAAAATAAAGATTTGCATATTACTTTGTATGATATTAGAATAAAGCATATTTGTGTTATTTTTATTAATGATGGTACAGTATGTAATTTTATTATAACTAGGAAAGAGGAAAGAAATCACATAAGTTAGATAATGAATCTTAAAATGTTGCTTAAAAGTACTAGAAAGTATTGAATATCTTGAGGATTAGCAGTTTATATCATCAGATGCAAACTGCACTTGGGCAGGATAATAAATTAATAATTTCCTTATGATTCCCACCATAAGATAATCAGTTACCTCAGATTAGCTTATGGTAGAAATCATAAGCAAATCATTAGTTGCATCAAGGAAATTCAATTAGAAGATTCCTGTTTTTTGGATATCTGGTATCAAAATACTTTGGTATATTATGCATTCTAACTTGTGTGGGTGATAAGGAGACAGCCATCATTTGCTTTTCTTTGGGCAATAACTTATTTTGGACTGGACTGGCATAAGGGTCATTAAAATATTCCTCTTCCAATATCACAGTGGCATCCTTAAGCTTTTTGGCCAGAGTAAACTGGGTCAATCTATAATTACTTTTGATAAAAAAAACTGATAGCCCTCTGCAAAGAAGCAACTCAACATGGAAACCAGTGGTTTCTGAACTAGTATATTTCAACTTCTGAAGACCACTGAGAAATCACTCAAGAAATGAAAACAAAATCTAACTCAGATGTATGAAAAGTTAATCAAGAAGATGAGATTCTTGCTAAAGGCATTCAATTATATAAAGCCAAATTTAAAAGACTTTTGTTAGCAACATATCATAAAGGTACTATGTTTCTTGCATTTCTTAGACTTTGGGATCCTGTAGTTCAACCCACAGGATTGTATGTGCATGGACACATTTGTTTCATTTGAGAATAGCACTCCACTGATTAAGTATAGAGGTGAGTTCTAGTTAATCTTAAAAATTTTAATAGAAGATATTATATTTATATGAATTACAGTATATGAACTGTGGAGTTATTTATGCTGTCTGAGCTTAGTTATTTGCTTGCAGATGTTTCATTACCTAACCAAGTAACATCATTAGATATTATCAAGGTGGGGAATGAAATTTCTGCAAGTAAACAAAACATCTGCAAGCAAACCATCAAGTTCAGACAACATTAAGAACACTATAGCCTCTCTCAGTAACCCCTACTATTTTTCTGTATATCCGCACCAAATGTGAGTCAATGAACTTAGATAGAATTACAATGTGATCATACTATTTTGTTCTATATTCAGTATGGATCTCATCCCTGTAGGCAAGAGGATTATTAAACCAAACCAAAATTTCAGCAACAGTTTTCATAAAATATATTACATACTGGAAATAATTAAAAACAGCATTTCTATCCATTTGGTATTACCTCATAGCACTGCACATGAGGAACAAATGTGGATAGTTGTCTCATATGGTGTGTCACTGGCTTTAAATGTGTTTCTCCCACTTTTTATGTCTCTGGAATTCTTTCCTATGCAATCTTGAAGATTTCAAACTCCATCCACCCCCATTCTGGAAACTTTCATGCTATAACTTTTCATTGTCAGATATCTTCCAAGCACCTTGTTCTGCTACACTGACTATTTTTGCAACTGGATGTACAAGCCTTGCCCTTCTATTAAGCACAGCATTATGGCTGTCCCGGGCAGGAGATGCTGTGTGATAGGTAGTGTCAGCAAGGAATGAGAAGGCAGACATTCCCTATTTTTGTTCTCCTGTTAGTTGTCATATCTGCAAACCTCAGTTTGATAAAGGATAAATGCTCTTCTGTTGCTAGCATTCATCTGCAGTCTGGTCAGTTTGTGTAGATATGTCTTTTGGTACTTACCTAGAGTACCAAATGTCTTGTAAAAACTTGAGATCATGAAATGATGACTCAGTGCGCTGTTGATCCATTAGTTCCCACCACTGCAGTTCATGTGTTTACTTTTCTAATCTGGCAATATTGGTTGGGAATGGAGATGCCTCTTGTACTACCATTTAGCCCCTCCCATTATTAGTTCCAGTTTGAGTTGTGACACAGTTCTTCCCATCAAACCGTACTGAATGTTCAAAAAAGTTTCTCTTTTTTTCTCTACCAAAGTATTGCTTTACAGCTGAAGAGCAAGTATAACAAATGGCAATCCCCTTCTTGGTTTGCCATTTGCCACCCAATTTGTATTTATTTTTTGGTTCCTTTAAAAAAAATCTTCAAGGTCCATTTCTTCAGCACCAAAGTATTTGAACTTCCTGTATTATGAAAAAAGAAATACAGATTTTTTTTAGCCTTGTAGAATTTGTATGGTACTATCTTATAAAAACAGTGTCATGCATATTTTCAGTTTAAAATTTAAATATATGCAAAACCCATTCAAAGTATATGAGATTCAGTTTTATAACTATATATACATTCAGTACAACAAATTTCCCAATTAAAACATGGGGGGGGGGAAATCACACACATTGCTATAACATGTAAAATAGTACTAAAAGAATCAAAGCCCAATATCTTTGTCTTTTTTGAGTATATCAATTTTTGTACTTAAAAGGTGTCTGAGTTGAATGAGGACCTCATTAGTTGTTTCCATAAAGAACACATACAGTTCTAATAAAAAGACAATTAGGTATCGTGTTTATCACTATAGCCTACTGTTTTATCTTCCATTTATTTTGTTAAAGTTCCATGTTTTACTGTAAACTCAGCATATGGTGTTGAGAGAACTGCCATTTATATGGCTTAATATTAGCTATATCACTCTAGGATCTAATCTTAGGAATTACTTTCCATGCACATATTTCCCCCCAGGATAATTGTTAACAGAAGATAATGGCAGAAAGCCAGGGTGGGAAACCAGGCCTTCCAAGAACACTGTTAGCCTCTATTTCTTTTCTTTTCTTTAAAAAAAAATTGAAATGGGAGAGAGAAAGTGGCTTAGTTGGAAAATTCATGGAAATTATGGATCAGTACTTGTTTTTCTATACATCTGCTGTACAGTATAGTTATTGGGAGTAGAGTGGGAACAGGCACCAGTGAACTAGTATAGTACTAGATTACTTCTATATAGATTTGTGGGGAGCAACAGGAACAATTGCAGTAAGTAAGTAAGTTTAGCTTGTAAGTAAGAAATAATGAAATAATGGAACTAGACAGGCCAAGCAAGCATGCATGAAAGGGAGATCCATTGGTTTTCAGGACAACATGCCTTAGATTTTTGGTACAATTCAATACAGTTTGGATTTTACTATCCAATATTTGTTTAAATCACTCTTTAAAAATAGCAGCAGAATGCAGTTTCTCCCTCCCCCTTTTCTCTACTAATCAGACAGAATAGTGGTCACATCCTCCTCTATTGTAGGTTGTTTGCAGAAACAATAGAACAGGTGAGAATTTCCGGGAATATAAAAGGGAAGGGATTATAGGAGGGGGATTCCATGATGGAACAAACAACTCCTATTTCAATGTTCTTTTGCCTTTTTTTCTCAGTATTTTTGTGACACTTTGAAGTAAAGCCTTTGAAAAAGAGAACACCAGGTACTTTTATGACAGTACCTGAAATGGGTATCTCTGAGAATGTGGCTCTCTGAGACAAGCTTCTTCAGTAAGATAAATCTGGGAAGAATGGTTGAAAGGTCATAGTATAACTTGCCATGTTCACCTCTAGGCATACATATTAAGTAATGCTGGAAAAAATTGATAGTTACTTGAGTCCTCCGAAGGAGTTTTTCTCAACTCAGTGCTTCAGCTTCCACATTTTTCCCCAGCACTGGCTACTGAAATTCTAATCAAGCTGCTCAAATAAATACATTATATACAATCAGATTGCAACAAAGTTGAAATTAGCAATTAGCATCTATAAATTCTATAAATTAATTGGTGATTATTCCATGTCCAGGACTTCATTGCTGACTATCTGATACTGTATTTCCTCCCCCCTCCAAGACTTCAATAGGTTTGTTTCAAGGAACTATCCCTTAAAATAGCAGTTTTGAGAAAGTTTTCAAGAATTTAATAGTGAAACTCTGTATTATCTAATCCTACGCTCAACATATGAGAAATAATAACAAAGAAGCTTTAGGCATTTTTGGTGTATGTTATCAGTTATCTTTAATATTGAAAAACAAGCCTCAAACAAGACACGGGGAACTAGTTTGGACCAAGTTTAAGCTGTGACTGTTTGCTAAAATTAATGGCTGGTAATTCTAAATACAAATTATTACAGACACATCTGGACTTGAACAGATCCCCAAAGTGAATTTTTGAAGTTCAGAACTGTTTTGGAATGTGTATTGTGGTCTATAAGTTCACATCTTTGGATGATTACTTGTGAATTACTTTAGAAAGGTTATGACTTAATATGCCAACATGGGAATTTTTTCTCTATTGAAGGAAAATATATCCCCCCTCAAAGCAGTGGAGACAGAGGTTTGAGACTTTAGTTTTAAAAAAGTACCACTTGTGTGCCTTCTTCTTTCTGTTTTTCTGCTATGCCAACTGAAAGCAGTCATTAAGCAACAAGACTGTTATTATTATTACCAAGGGAAACAATGAAACCCATTATCATCATGAGGCCTCACATTCACTGGCAAGGAAGACTCACAGAGCACTTACAAGCTGGCCAAGGACCATTAATAGCTACTACTCAGTATAGTAGTGTGCATTGTTGATACCATCCTGATCTGTATTGGCTTCCGGATGCTTTTTAGTCCAGATCAGAGAAAGCCCATATGGAGCAAGAGATGAAATGCTTCTTAGATCATAAAGACAAAACTAAAATATTGCACAGACTCATCCTTTTAGACAATTGTGAGTAAATTCTGCTGAAAGCTAATTGTGCAGCTCTTCCTAAAGATGCCAAAGATCTAAATGTAAAAGAAGGGCAGCCTTTTTGTCCAGTATCAAAATTAGTTCAAGGTATGAAACTGCCAAAAGTAGAGCATCAAATGCCCTACCTCGCCATAGTAGATACAAGGCTAGTCATGAGATTCTAATTCTAAGGGAGAAAACCCATCGGCACCTCTTCTCTTCTGATTAAAGGAATGATTGGACCTAGACTTTGAGTATAGCCATTAAGCAGAATGAGATGTAGGTATTTATTTCAGTGATTTTACTGGAAGTACAATAATTTGGACTCACATCAATACTAAAAAATTAACAATTACAAATTTGTTGCCTTTTCATCATATTCAAACTGCTGCTTGACTTTTGTTTCTTTATGCTCAAAGATAGGGGGAACCTCTCCATTGCCAGGATTGCACAGAGAACCTTAATTTCCATGATGTTTCAGCCCACAGAATGCATCCCTTTCAAAGCAGAGGTTAGAAGAGAGAATTTTCACTTTAGGTTTGGAAGGCCACATGAGGAGAAAAGGACAGTTTCCATCAAAAAGTCAGTATGCCTTAGACTGTCTCATATAATAGCTCACAAAACAAGTGAGTATCTTGGGCAACTGGGATGCATTGTGAGATTTATTTTACTGAAAACGAAGCAGGAAAAGTATCTTGGTTAAGAAGAACTGGTTAAAAATCAGATACTTTTTAAAAAAAGACCAGAAATAATTAGCATTAGCAGCTTAGCAGAGTGCTTTATAGTTCAATCCTCTGCAATGTTAAGTACTCCCAGTAAATCATTTGCTGATTGACAGAACTCTACCCAGAATTGCAGTCTCGCAATGCAACAAATAAATAGTCTTTGTCAAATCCCCGGTATTGAGACAATGAATACTTGCACAGTGAAAAAAAAAACATTGGTCATCTCTCCTCAAAAGGAAAGTTACTTCTGTAAAGTCCCATGAAATTGGGGACATTTCTGCCTATCTCTAGCCATCCTGTACAAACTTAGCACAAGTCTAATTCCCAGGTACTTTGCAGCTTAGACCCTTGCTAGAGAATTCCAAACTGGAGGAGAAGAGAGGATGATTCGTGGAAAGGGTGGCTTGACTTGATCCTCACCTTTCAGCCCCTGCCTTCACTGGCCCACTACTGATACCAAACTTCCTGAACACCGACCCTATCAGGAATAATGTCCCCTGACCTGTTAGGGAGGATCTCGTGATTAGAAAAGTCTCCTCTGCCTAGAAGCCAGGTATTTCCCATTACTGGGTGTTTGGAAATTGTAAGAGGTAAATACTTGTTTGTTTGTCCCCCCCACCCCACCCCACCCCACACCTTAACTTAAGCTGTCTCTATCCGGCATGAAAGGGGGGAAACGGGCTTTGCTTTTGAGGGCTCTAACTCACCGTTTACGTCAGGGTCTTTCCTCTCACTCGCTTCCCATCCGTCTCCGGGTTCTAGGTAGGACGGGCAGGCTCCGCTTGGCCCCTGCCTGAGCCCTTTCTTTCCCTTGGCCAAAGT
>AZIM01000055.1:657950-668869 GCA_000516915.1 Ophiophagus hannah
TCCATGGTCGCCATGGAGGCCATGAACTCTCGGCTCAAATTCAACATCCCCCCCAGGGGGTCTTGCTATGTATATTCATTTAATTCTTTTCCGCAGTAAAATATGACAATAAAATATTTGTTTCCTTCCTTTTGAACCATTTTAATATACATTTGCATTACAGAACTGAACGTTTGTTTTGTTTTTCTATGGGAATCCTGGAAAAACCTACTTTTTAATGAGGTAGACCAGTCTGGTGCCTTCTGAGTGTGTGTGGAATTCCAGTTCTTGAGATTTTACAGATTTGGATGTCATCAGTTTGAAGAGGACTTTGCCAAACATTTTAAGTTTTGGGGGGTTTATGACAACATAAAAATCAGGGAACATGTACATGCACAGACACGTTTACTTACACACACACATTTATCACTAAATAGGATCACTGGCTTAAAAACCCAATTAAACCAAACCATTTTAAACTGCCTATCCAAATATTGTGTTGTTACAATTCACGGGCTTTGTCATAGTTAAATATTCAGACCCCAAAGAATCAGACTTAATTGTTATACAGTAACCTGCACTAATTTATCACATATCTAGCTTCTTTTTCATGATAATGTTTAGTAGTAGTGTATCCATGAACTTTATAGAATTGAAAATACATTAGGGTATAATACCGTAATTCTGTTTGCCATATCTACATAATCCCTGATATAAAACAATTCAGCATTGCCAAAAATGTCTGATACTGAAATAAGGTGATACGTCACATTAATTAGGTATCTGCAATATCAACTCCATCTACAATTTGCAAGAAGCTGTTGCAGCTATAGAGCTCCATTCCCAGCTGATTCTTATCAAAGATTTAAATGACAAGAGCATTGGGCAGAAAAGACACTGACAATCCTGATACAAGGTTCCTGTCACGTGGAAAATGCGAATTATTTTCTTATGCCTTTGTCCATTATTGCAGAGTCAGTCGCAAGATATTATCAATGGAAGAAATGTCCTTTCTTTTTGTGGCTGATCTCAAAGGGCAAACATTTAATTCATGGCCCTGAAATCTTGAGAATTAGTTGGGAACTAAAGATTGGCCTTCAGGCTACAGACTATATAAATAGGCAGAAATTGCACTGGATGAAGTTAGTGCTATCTACAGAAAAGATTGTGAACAGAGCCTGCAGCGGCTCTGAAGGGGGAACAGGAACAGTTGAACTACAGGGCTGCTGTAAAGTATGTCTGATCACCCATAGCTTATAAAAAATCCTGCCAAAATATAGGTGGATGAGACTTGCCCCTTATTTTTCTAGGAGAGAGACAGGATGTTTTTAATAGTCACTTGGAAACCAAACTAAAGTCCATTTATCCACTGGTATCTACAGTATAAGAAACCCATAGTCTATCTTTGTAATACAGTACTTAGCTAAGAGAATACACTAGTTTGGAAACATCATCAGAGTCAGTGCACGCAATTCATTTTCTAATATCAGAAAGATTATGGATACCGATGGTGACTGAGGATATACTGGCATGTGATCAGCAATCCTAGTTGTGCAGGAAGTGCACACTCCAGGTCTGAGTACAGTTATGGTAATATCTAATACCTAGAAAAATTAAGAAAATTTTTTGTAGAGTACACAGCCTAATTTTCTTGTCAAACTAAGCTTTCACTGGAGATTGTGCATTAGGCTCAGAATGTCATGCTTGTACCATAACTTATAATTAGCATGTTCAATATATGTTTTCTTACACAAGGGTGGTCAACAGTCACTCATAAGTAATTTATTTCCCCTTTTCTAAAACGACTTCAAAAATGACATTTTGTGATGGGGAAATTTAAAAATTATTCTCATTCTGGGCAAAAGTTCATTTTGGGACCACTATATTTTGCAACCACAAGTTTCCAGCTATGTCACAATTATGAGATTGAATTTAGCTGCACAAGGCCAAAAATATTTGCTGGGACAAACTTTAGCAGTTGGCTTCAACCACAAAATCCAGTATTACATTTGTTTCTGGATGATGAGTGAACTTTCAGGGTTTTTTTTTACTTGCATAGCTTCTGTTGTATGAATATTTTGTCAAACGTGTTTGCATATGCTGGACGTTTCAATGAACAACAGAGCCAACAGATAAAAGGCTGAAGACAAGTGTAATAAAGTATACAGCTTACTTTATTCCAAATCTTTTTTTTTTTTAAACGCAGCTCAAAAAGCAGTAACGAAAGGAGAAAATCTTTTATTTTATATATAATAAACAGCTATTCTTTTCAAGGTCAAACACCATTCTTCATGGACTCTACACAACCTGATGTGAAAACCCCATAACCTTTCATTAGACTGCTCTCCCCTCCCTGCTTCATTGAGAATTGCAAGATTAGGCCAGAGATAATGAGTAGCTCACTGTGGAAATACAGTAAGAAAGAACCACACTGAAATTAGATCTAGACAACGCAGTAATGAAAAACATTGACCAATATTGCAGTATTATAACTGATGGGGATATTTATCATAATTTTGTTCATTATGATGGATTGTTGGTTTGAGGATTAGCCACATAACTATCCAGCAAATGGAGGCAAGGCATATGTTTGAAGGTGATGACATTTACTACGTAAGTCATGACGGATGTAAAACCGTTAGTAACATAAACAGTGTTGGCTTCTCAAAAATTGCTGACAGTTTAATTCTGCTTCTGCTATTAAAATGAAATATGAAGGAAAAAAACAGAAAGCCTGGAGACATTGAAATTGTTCAAATATATACTGTCAGCTTTGCTGTTAGTGCTGTTTAAAGTCATATATGAGAGAACTTGTATCTGGGTGAATGTGCGTAATATGCACTGATACCAAAATCATAGATCTCCAGTACTGCAGCTGCCTAATAATAAGGTAAAAACAAACATATAATTCCAAAGTACGTATTTTCATAAATATTCTGAACTTTGAAATTCAGATATATCAATGTTGGTCAATATTTTGGGCTGGTGAGCACTTTTGTAATTTTGAGAGTATAACATGGACATTTGCACAAATGGCTACCATGAAGTAGCTTTATTATTTATAAAATGGCTGCAAGAACAGGTGTGGCCATTCACAAAACATTCCTTTACCAGGTGGCATTTAAGGCAGTTCCATTGCACCAGCAGTTGCAGCTTCCCAAGATGTTCCTGTCATTTGAGTTTTGTTTTTTCCCCGAGTCGGTGAATGCATTTCCCCCCTCCCAAAAAACTCTTTGACTATAACTGTTTATCTTTTACAGGAATGCCCGAAAAACATATGAAGGGCCAAAAGACATTCTTGTAAATTAATGATACTGGAGCCAATTACTTTGCTTTGCAGCATGTCAATTTTTCATTTCTAATCAGTTTTGAATTAGAACCATCTTTAAAAATATGAAGTCAGATGAGGGTAGCCTGGTGAGATCCCAAGGGAGGCAGTCACTGCTCAGCGTCATGGGTACCACTTACAACTTCCTTGAGCAGTACATCTATGGTGGTTTGCAAGAAAACACCAATGAACAACAAAATCTTATTTATTACCAAAGATCCAAATATTGTAAATGCCATTTTTTCTCCATTGCAAATAATGGTCAAGTTAAGTTAGAACATAGTATAAGGAAATTATAAGGGGCAGATCAAGCAGGAAACAGCAAAAGGACACAGCTTCCTTCGGTGGTGATGGGGGTTGCCCCACTTTCTGCTTTACCTTCCTGGGAGCGGGATGGTATCAATCTTCTGCTTCTTGGCCCAAATTCTTTTACAGGGCTGTGTCACTGCTCCTTCCATTTTCTAAGCCCTGTCTTAGACCTGCTTCTGCCAAGTGGCATGATATGCAACCATGTGGGTGGTTGGGGGCTTGAGGGCCCTCTCCCCCCAGCCCCTTCACCTTCTTAACCTATTTCTAGACTCTTGATTTCATATTGGTTTTAATTCTACTTTTAACTGGTTTTTTTTTTTACATAACTGTATGTTTTTTTATTTGTAAACCACTCAGTGTCAGGTGAGATGGGCGGTGTAGAAATTTGATAAAGAAATAAAATGTCCTATTGAAACCCTAGAAAAACAACTGTTCTCACAAACCAAATTGAACTAAGTACTGCTATGTAATTCTCTGGCTAATCACAAATTGTTTTTATTTCCTTGAAAAAAAAAACCCATAAAGCTTTTATTTCATATGTACTGAGCCATCATTTGTCAGGGACTGCGTTCATACGTGGCCCCTAAAGATTGCCCCCCACCCAGACTACCATAAATGCTGGTGCCCGAATGGATCTTTGGGGCAATCAGCTTTGCGGGAATTTTTATTTCGGGATATTTCAGTGGGCCGCTACTCACTCCCCACCTTTAGCCCTTTGTCAAAAATGCCCAGGGGGAAAAAATGGCAAAACCAAATCCGCGCATCAGCGAGCCCATCAGAGTCCACTTCTCCCAACCACGAATCTAACACACCCGAGCGCGAGTAATGGGAGAACCGGGACCGCAACCTTTTTGTGGCCCAGAACCGAATCGGCCCTTGAGAGAGCAGGCGGTAACCACGGCTCCCGCTTCGCTCTTGCAAGCAGGCGCTTTCTCCTCCGAGGGGCGGAGCAGGCCCCGGATGCACTTTTCCGGCAGGCTGGTCGGCGCAGCCGCCGTGCTCTCCTTTGGTGTCCTCAACCTTCGGCCGCTTGCGACGCGGCCTGGGGACANAACCTGCGGCCGCTTGCGACGCGGCCTGGGGACAGGCGTGGAAGGGACTCTCCTGTCGTCGGAAGCATGTCCCTGGTGGCGGAAGCCTTCGTGACTCAGATAGCAGGTGAGGGGGAAAGCAGCGGCGGGAATGGGAGCGGAAGGGAAGCAGAGGCAAACGTCCCTCCTCCTCGCAGAGCTTTGCAAGTCGCGGAGTTTGGCCCTGCTGCGCCTCCGAAGGAAAGGCGCCCGACCTTTGGAGAGTTGCCTAGACTACGGTGGGCGGCGATGAGGCTGGGGTTGCCCAGGGAAACTGGAATTCCCTTCTGGGCAGGAAAAGGTCGCTTTCTTCAGCCCGGCCAGGATTGCTGTCCCGTTCGCTTTTGCATTTTGGACACCCCACTCCCCCCTCGGCAACCTTCCGGATGGAGGCCTGTCAGTATTATTAGCGGAAGAGCCGTTTCTGCTTCCCTTACCCTGCTAGCCCTTGAAATGTTGGAGCTCAGTACCTAGATGTCTTGGTCAGCCTGGTGTAGAGGTGAAGGTGCTGCTGGCCTACAGACCGGCAGACTGAATTATAGGCATCCCTTTTAGTCAGGAAAGCTGGCTGGGTGACTTTAGGCCATTCATTCATTCATTCATTCATTCANTCATTCATTCATTCATTCATTCATTCTCTCCCTCCCTCCCTTCCCCCAACCCACCTTACAAGGTGGCTGTTGGGAAAATGAGAAGAGGGAGGAGCATTATGTAAGTTCACCATCTTATTTAAAAAAGGTGGGAATACACACACACACACACACACACACACACACACACACGCCTGCAGTTTGGAAAGCCCCAACTTTGTCACGAAGTTGCCCTGTTGTCACTGCTGCTTGTGTTGGTTCTACTCCCTTTCTTACTAATTGCTCCAACCTAACCTAACCTAACCTAACCCAGCCACACAAATAAAGGCAGGCATAATGGCTTATCCTGAGTGTTTTTGCTGCCATGCATTTTGTAATTGCTGGGTCTGTGGAGGTTCTCATGACTCAGTAGTAATAATCATGTCGGTATCATGAACATGCAACGTGAAGAGTTATCTTCATCGTTACGTTGGAATGACCCACTTCAGTTTTGTGTGCATTTCAGACTTGTGAGATTCTCTCTATTCTTTGTTAGATCCACCAATCCTAGCCATGTGTGAAAAGAGGTAGGGAGGCAAATGCAAAATGATGTTTTCCAGGGTGGAGCCAGTGATTTTGTAAATTCTCTGAGTTATATTTTTGAGATTATCTGCATATTAAGACTTGTAAACTCTTGCTTATCTGTTTCAAGGGGATGCCAGTAGGTCAAGATCTCTCTTCTGTGCATCTTTTAAACAGATGAGCTTAAATAGGAAATGGAGCATTACTTAAAATGAAACATGATGGAAAGTCATGTTTGGGTTGCTGGGTTACAACAGCAACTGGGGCTGCCATTGGTAAGTGATGTCACATGATCACCTTGCTTAGTGATAGCAATCCAGGCAGTTTAGGTTGCTGTTGTAATCCGAAAGTGTGAGAGTCCCAGGTAAGGAGCACAAAGATGCCACAGGTGAAGGGGGATGCCCAGTGCAGGCCACATATGAATTGGGGAAGGAGGAGCACAGGAAAGTCATGGGTGTGGATTGATATGAGCACAAGGAGGCCAAGGGAAGGAGAATGTGGGTCAGTGTGAGTACAAGGGAAGGAAAGTGCAGACAGTACACAGGAAGGCGGGAGGGATATCAACTTGTGACATTTCCTGCCAACTTCCCCATTGACTTGTGAGAAGCTGGCAGGGAAGGTCACAAATGGCGATCATGTGACTGCAGGGTGCTACAATGGTTGGAACGTAGAGGACCAGTCATAAGTAGGAGTCATTCAGTGCTATCACAGTTTCTAACAGTTGCTGAACAAGTAGTTGGTAACATAGAGCACTTAGCAACAGCAGTCCTGGTTGCTATTATTAAGTGAAGACCAAATAAGTTGTTAAGCAAGGACTTTCGACTTTGTGCTGGCTTGAAAATCTTGTGTTCCTCTAGTAAGTAAGAGAGAGCGCTGAGGTTTTATTTTCTTTTTAAAGAGAGAATTGACCATTTCATATTTTTATGATCAGTTATATACACATGGGACTGTTAACATTATATGTGTGCTATGATACAGCTTGTAAGTTTGTTCATTTTCTTTTTATACTCTTTCTTTTTATATTCTTAGCTTCTTGAATTTCCCATAGTGCTTATGATCTGAATAATGATCTAAGATGCTTTAAGTGTAACAACCAAATAGTAACCCTAGATTCATAGATACACTCTACATGCTGAATACATAAGAAAATTAAAATGTCTTATATATTATGGAATTTATCTTCCTGGATAATAATCCAAAAGTAGGATATACCCTTTAACTGCCAAGATAACTCTGTGATTTAGGAATGTGCTAGCAACCAAGTGTTCTTCAGATTTTTATTGCAATTCACAAATATTTTAACTACTTACCCGAGATGGGCGGTGTTGAAATTAAATAAAAACAATTTTAACTATGACTATGTTGGTAGGAAGTTATGGGAACTGAAATCAACAGTACTTAGTAGGCACCGATTTAGTTCCCCCGATCTATTATTTTGAAAGTTAATACCTTTAAAGAAGTTTGCAATATTATGCCTGGGATAAAGTCATCATAGCTGAAGCCCTCAGTTATAAATCTCATGGGGTAGCATTGGGTTAATTAACTGCCTCTTATAATCTACCTCATAATTTGATGTAGGAAGTAATGGCAAAGGTTAGCTGATTCTGTATATGTTATCCTGTAGAAAGATAAGATGCATATATGAAATATTTGGATATCTAGTAATACTGCATTTATACTGCATAGGTTATAGTAGAATAGAACAGAACAGAACAGAACAGAACAACAGAATTGGAAGGGATCCTGGAGGTCCACTCCTTAGGCAGGAAACCCTACACCACTTCAGAAAATGGCTATCCAATCTCTTCTTAAAAACTTCCAGTATAGGAGCATTTACAACTTCTGGAGGCAAGTCGTTCCATTGATTAATTATTCTAACTGTTGGGAAATTTCTCCGCAGTTGCTTCTCTCCTTGATTAGTATATAAGTAGTCCTTGCTCAGTGGCCATAATGGGGACCAGCAGCCCTGTTGCTAAGTGCAACAGTTGCTAAGTGAAAAACCATGTGATCATTATGGACTTATGACATTACTTCCCATTCAATTGTTAAAGGAGTCACCGCAATCATTAAGCAAAACATCACATGGCTGTGACTTTTTATTTTACTTTCATGTTCTCCATTAACTCTGCTTGTTGCAGGCTGGTTGGGAATATGTAAATGGTGATCATGTATCTGTCAAATGTGACTATCAATCTTAATTGTCGATCATATGACTGTAGGATACTGTGATGGCTATAAAGGCAAGGACTGATTGCATATATCCCTGTTGCAGTACACTGTTTTTTTTACACTGTTAGAATTTCAAACAATTGTTGAACCCAGTTCGTAAGTAAGGACTACCTGTATATGAAGTTCATGCATTCATCAAGCTAACCCAGTGAGGTATCTTCTCCACACATTCACCTTCTAAAATAATGTATTTTCTATCTCTGTTTTCTTTATTATCACCTTCTCTACCTTAGATGTAAAGTAGCATAGTGTGGTCATAAATGTGAAACTTTTAATATCAAAAAATAAAAATGAAATTTGATTGACTACTAGTAGAAGACCCTGTTCATGAAAACAATCACTCCGTTATGCAGTTCCAGTTAACTGTAACTGCTGTGGTGAGGTGGCAGTGATAAAATATTGATCTTCATTGCATATGCAAGTTAAATTGCTTGGGGTTATTGTATTTAAAAAAAAAGAAAATATTTTTCTTGGCCCCAAAGTGGTTGTGACTTTTGTTGGGATGTCAACTCTTTAAAAATGCCTTTTCTTTCTAGAGAAAGGATATAGTCTGTGCCAGGCATAATTGCTTTTTTTTGCTTTCTATTCTTGTTTATCTGTTGTACAGTAAATGTTGATTTTCTAAAATGTTGCCCCTTTCACTTGGTAAGTTGCATTAGTTTGAACATGCTGAGCATAGTCTGTTGCTCTAATGCACTAATGATTAAATATAAAATGATGACCAAATCATTTATGAAGCGTTAAGAGGTTTTTCGTGATGATGTTGGCTAGATAATGAAGAAGTCATTTTGCTTGCATTATACTGCAAAATCTCACTGATTTAAGTTGTGGTGGATCTGCTTGACATGGCTTCTCATGCTAAGAAAATATATTTTTTCCTTTAATGTTATAAATGGTAACCATATTTCAAACTGGTTTTCATACCCTGCAATACTCAAAATCTATTTTAGGTAGATATCCAGTACAACCAATTCTTCCATAGACAAATATGAGGATTTATTGAGATTTATCATATACATATCATAAATGAAGTCTCAGGATAGGGAAATAAATTTGCTATACTGCTTGAGAGTTAACATCTTGGTTTTCAGATGGTATCAAGGTTTAATCTTATTACAGCAACTTAAATATCATCTGATAATGTTGGAAAAGAAAAGTGGTTGCAAGAATGATACATTAGTGAATCTTAAGAAAGAATTTTCCTAAACTGAATGAAAGATTCGTTGTATGGATATTGAGTGGAAAATATTTATCAAAATTGAGAGTTGATACTGGAAGAAAAGGCTACTCTGAGAAGCAGACTTTCACCATTTGCTCATTAATATTTAGAAAAATTTTATGACATAAAACAGTACCCTGAAGTTCATCTTCAGTAAGTCCAAAAATGTGCATTTTGATCTAGTAAGTTGAGCCTCGACTGTTCCGTATAATAAATATACAGAATGCAGCACAAACCTAAGCTTTCTAAGAGTGCTCTTCTAATGAACAAGGAAAACAGGATAACAAATAGCTGCATATTTTAAAGTACTATACTGGTTTATTGCAAAAGCACAATGAAAGAGTTTAGATGCAGAATACATAGATAGCCTTTTTTTTCCTTAAAAAATGGAATGTGTAAGAAAGAGAGAGTAGACAGCAACATATCCCAGATTATAATATGTGTGCAGTAATATACTGTATTTCTTCTGATCTAGTTCAATAGCCCAACTTTAAGTAGAAGTTAACAAAATTTAGGAATGGGAACACTGTATGCTAGGATTCATGTCCAGAATGTAAGAGTGCCTTGTTACTGTGTACTGTGTACAGTGTGTGTGTATAGGTTAATTTTAAACTAATTCATCAATAATTCAGATATCAATACATTAACTAGTGCTCCAACTTTCTAGAGTTATATTATCAGGCGTGTCTGACCAATCTACTAGTTATTTTGGTGAGTGGAACAAAAAAAACTTCTGGTGAAATAATCTTAAGAATGATTTGCCGCTTCATTTTTGTCAAATAAATAACAGACACCTGGGTAATACAATTTAGCAACCCCCAGCAGACTTGAGATTGCTACTTCTAATACTGTCAACTATTATATCAAAGTCTATACTTGAAGGACTATAATTCCAACCTGTTTTTAGCTTTTTCCTTCACTACATTCATAACAATCTATATCGTTTAGCTAGATGGAGTTATTTCTTATGGTTGGCAATTTCATGAGAAAACTAGTTCATAACACATTTTAAAGAAACAAGAAATGTCCTATTTGTAATTAATTTAATTTTTCCCCCATTTCTTCATTTTCACATATATCTATTTTGTAGCATCATGATGTGGAATTCCAAAAGAGTTCCCAGTACTCCTCTCATTTGTATGATAGAAAGTAGATCAGAGTATATAACCACACATCTTTTGGAGTATCAAAATACAAAGTCTTGTAAGAGTTTGTAGAGCTTGTCCATGATTTGGGAGGCTAAGTGTTCCAGAAGTTATAGATTATAATCCCTATCACCCTTAATTATAAAGCACTGGGAGGGTACCATCCTGCCCACTTCTGTTACAGTTACACATATCAATTTCAGTGAAGAGCAGATTTTGGCATATTCCTTGAAGCATATTTTTCAGGAAGACAATATTCAGCTTGATTTCCTCTTATAAGCATTTCCTAAATATGAATGCACTTGTAACTTAACAACCATTCCATAAATGTAAACTTCATTCTATCTCTGGAACAGTCATTTGGGGTTTTAACTAGACTTGGTAATTAGATTTGTACCTATGTAGTCCAAAGCAAGTAAATGTAAAATTTATTTGCTTCAGTTTATTGCTTCAGAGCCATGGTGGCGTAGTGGTTAGAATGCAGTACTG
>AZIM01000055.1:678279-694403 GCA_000516915.1 Ophiophagus hannah
GAACTGGTAGAATCCCACCCCTGGACTTCTGGCCTCAGGTTTTGTAAAGTGGCATTAATGTAATGGGGCATGTGATTTGTGTTAAAATAGTTTGTCTCTCTGTGTTTGTATACCATTTATTTTTGCACTCATAATGATGTGCAATTATCGGTAGAGAAAAGAACCATTATTTTAAATAATTATACTGCATTTTATTTTATAGAGGAACAGATTTTGCTTTCTGATAATGCTGCCTGTCTTGCTGTTCAGGTAACTATAATTATTTTCTTATTTTGTGGTAGCTAGTATTTCCTGGAAGAACTGGGCCCCCATCCTCCAACAGCTTTATTAACCCATGCTTTGTTGATAGAATTAAATTTTGCACTTTTTTGTTGCTCTTGAGTTTCTGTCATTCCTGTTTGATAGACACCAGTATTTCTGTTCCAAATTGGCTCTGGTATATTATTTTCTAGTAAGGTAATAGAAATATAAAACATTTTTTCAAGATTGTTTCTACCCCCTAGTCTTGTCAATTTCTTTCAAATTTTAATAATGCACAATATTATATATTAGTTTTATTCTAATGTGAGATGCAAGATAGTCCAGTGCAATATTATGCCTGATGTATTGCAAGTTATATCTTTCATCCGTTAGAATGTGAGAAGAGTAGGCCTGGCACCCTTTGAAAAAGATTCAGAAGGAGTGCTTTGGACTTCAGGTGAGGGCAGCTCCTCTCTCCTGTTCATTAAAGCATAAACAACTTTCTATCTAAGCCTGAGAAAGGATATATAGTTAGTTTAAAAGGTGCATTAAAGGATCTGTTGCTTTAATTATTTGATTCAGCTGATTTATCAAACCATGGTATCTTTCTTTAGATGTATACTGTACCTTGAAAAGTCATGCATACATCAAAAATATGTCTCATACTTTTTTTTGAATAATTTTAAAATGATTTCACCTCTAAAGCAGAGTTCTCTGGAATTGGAGTCTGATCCAAATTTGCTTCCATAACTGTCCATGTCAAATCAGATGCCAAACCAGAAGCCTTCCTACTGGCTTTGTTAATGTTTTAGAAGATCTTGACACTCATATAGAATCATCTAGTCTAATATCTGTCATTAGCTTTATTTTCTATGAATTTTAAAGCTGTTAGAGTTGGTGGGCATTACTATATTGTTTTGTAATGTCTTTCAGAGAATTGCTTACATGCTGTATGCNAAGAAAGGTTTCATTTTTCATTTTCTTTTTCTACCATTTGAGTACTGTGATTAGAAGCTACTTCAAAAGAAGGGTTAACTTCTTTTGAGGTAGCTTCTAATCACAGTACTCAAAATGGTAGCAAATTTGGCTGCCATCATTTATTTTAAAACTGATCTTTAAGTGAAAATCGTTTAAATAAAACCAGGAGACTTGAATGTCTTCTTATATTTATGAATTTGGGCTTCTTTTTGTCCCCCTGTATCACACCTGTGGTTTAGTATTTTAAGAAGAAAGAAAAATTCCAATAAATGTTTTATATGCTGCTGTTATGCATACTTTTCTAAATTTCTATTATCTTTTTCTATTTCTGTTTACATATAAAACATAACACACAAAAAGCTACCTACACATATTGTTCTTTCATACAAAGTACTATTTCTCTTTTATTATTTTCATTGTTCTTTCTCTGCCTTTTTCTATACCCTATTTGTGATGTTATGACCAAAACTGAACATAGTACGTTGTATGCAAATATAACAATATTTGCAGAAGAGCATTTTTGCAATTGAGTTTTGTGTTCCTTTCTTAAACCTCTTTATCATGTTTACCTTTGACATTGCAGCTGCATTCTGAGTTGGTTCTTTATCACTGCAACATCTATTTTTTATTCAGCATCATTGTATAGTCATTGAATAAATGGTCAACAAGTGAGGACTATAGAAGCTGAGCTGCTAAAGAGAGGTCATATTTAGAAAAATGGAGAATTAGAAGCCTAGAACTGGAAACCTCATATGGGAAGTTGGGACCTTCTTTTCTCAATGTGCAATGCTTTGCATTTATATTAAGATAGTGGGCATTACATTAATTAAGAAATTTAAAATCATACTAATTGAAGTAAGTAGTTTGCTTGAAAGGTCATTAAAATCCAATGCTGTGTTTTACTTTTTAAGGGATACCAATAATAATTCCAATATTGCATTATTTACAAGAATATGTGATGTCATGCATCAAAAGTAAATTGCCTGTTCTAAGGACTAAGGACTAAGGAATAAAGAATGGTGGATGTCATTTTCTTGTGAATAAATGAAGTATGCTTGCTTGAAGTACAGGTAGTCTTCACAGATAGTATTTAGGACCAGCAACTCCATCCTTAAGTGACATAATTGAAAATAAAAATAAGGAATCATGTGACTGCCTGACTTAAAAATCAGTCAGTTCTGGCTGCATTTGTTAAGTGAGTCAGAGTGGGTTGTTGAGTACAATGTTGCATGACTGCAACTTGTGACTTCCTGCTGGCTTCCCTATTGACTTTGCTTGTTAGAAGTTGGCTTGAAGGTCACACTGTGGGAATATGATGGTGATCACTGTGGGATACTGTGTCAAGTTTGGTCTAGTGGTCAAAGCACCAGTCTAAAAATCAGGAGATTGTGAGTTCTAGTCCTGCTTGAAAGCTAACTGTGTACTTTTGGGCCAGTCATTCTCTCTCAGCCCAATTCATCTCACAGGGTTGTTGTGGGGAAGAATTTTGTGAGGAAAGTGTATTAGGTATGCTGTCTTATTTGTAAAAAATAATAAAGGGATAAAATAAATCATTAAAAAAGCTTGCTGGTTGCCAGCAGTCTAAATTGCAATCACATTACTGTAGTGGCTGCAACACTGAGGACTGGTTGTAAGTTTTTTTATTCAGCACCATTGTATAGTCATTGAATAAATGGTCAGCAAGTGAGGACTATAACAGCTGGGCTGCTAAAGAGAGGTCATATTTAGAAAAATGGAGAATTAGAAGCCTATAGCAGGGGTCTCCAACTCTGGCAACTTTAAGACTTGTGGACTTCANCTCCCAGAATTCTGAGAGTTGAAGTCCATAAGTCTTAAAGTTGCCAAGGTTGGAGACCCCTGGTC
This sequence comes from Ophiophagus hannah, assembly GCA_000516915.1. NCBI lineage: Eukaryota > Metazoa > Chordata > Lepidosauria > Squamata > Elapidae > Ophiophagus > Ophiophagus hannah. The sequence continues at coordinate 681,361 of AZIM01000055.1, forward strand.
TATAGAACTTGAATCCTCTAGCTTCTTGGATGTTTCTGAGAGAACCTCAACTGTGTGCTTAAGGGCTACTGAAACTAATTTTCTGTACATTAGAGTGACAGAACTTTATTTTGCTGGTACAAGAAAAAAGAGATATTAACAGTATCCAATAGTATCAGTGAGAAGTTAGGATTGCTTTTGAATAATCTTTAGCATGTTAAATCCCTTTTCCTATTTATTAAGAACGGAAGATATGGTAGGATTAAATGATACTGAAAACCAATATCCATAAGTATTTTTCAGGATGCGTACAAATTTGACAGGAGCAACTTGGAATTCAAAACTGATTTATTGGAATGTCTAAGAAAACCAACTTTAAGTCTTCAAAGTTGTGCAGAACCATTATAAAGGAGCTTAGGATGCAGTCCTATACCATACACTGGGAATAAGTTTAATTTAATTCCAGTGGGATTTACCATTGAATAAATATGGGTAGGCTTACATTAAAAAAAATAATTAAAGCTTTCATGGAATAATATTTCAGGATAGAAAAAAATACTTTCAAGTTATCATTTTATTCTCGTTTTTGAAAGTTTGCATTTGCTATATTAATAAAGGATGAAATATGTTTAAGAAACCAAATCAAAACTGAAAAGTCCAAAAGAGTGTTATAAAAGATAAATTTATAACTGTAGCACTCTAATCCTATTCAGAAGCTACTTTGGATACAGTGGGGCTCATTTTGCCTACAAGATTGTAACAGATTGCACTATAAATAATATACATAGCACTAATTTAAATGATGCCTGTAATACATGATGTTGCCCCATCATTAGAAATAATGTTCTTTCTGCATCTGAAGAAAGTATTATGTAATGAACAATAATAATTCAGTTTCCTATCTTGATAGTCCCATATTTCTGAGAGACAATCCCTGGAAATTCCTAACTTTTGGGGACAATTTCTCAGTGGATAGTAGGAAAGGGGTAAATGGGGATATACCAGAACAGGTGAGAAGAAGTAGCCTCTGTAGTAGAAATGAGCCCATGTGTATTTTGTTATAGAATAGTTTTTAAAAAAATCCTTAATAAAGAACTGATAGTACTAATATATTTGAAATGATATTCCTGCATTTCAACCAAGAAACCTTTAATCATCAAAATCACAAATAGTTAAAAGCAAAGTTCCTTTCAGAGAAGAATTTTGTAGGTATTTCAATTCTGTTTTACACATGACACTTAAATGATAAATTAACCATAATATATTAAAATCTTCTTTTTTCAATATTCTTTGTGTGACAGCAGATAGTGGCCATGACTATAAATATGACTTCAAAAGATATCTGATTTTAAACTTTATGGAACATTTTTCTTTGATGGAAGCTGATGTTGTCAGTTTAGAATAATCTGTAATAAGGAATATAGAAGTTATGCTTACTTGTACATACTAGCTATTAAACAGTACTTAATAATACATATGTTATCTTATGATTATGAATTCCTTGTTTTTTTTGTAATTTTGGTAGTGGTTCTCTGCTTTACATAGATTTTGATTGTACAGTGCACTATTTTGTTTATATGTTTGAAACCATTATTTAAATATAGTTTAGCAACAGTAATTGGATAAAAATATCCAACAGGTTTCTGATTGTGGTTCTATCTGTCTTAACAGGTTTCTGATTGAGATAGATAACGGGAAACTTCTTTCTGCAAATTGGGGAGACTTTCACCAGTTACCAGTTTATTTCCAACCCCTGTTTATGTCTAATCAGTGGTTTAGACATTCACAGACTTTCATGGCTTGTAATTCTTAAGAACATCAAACACCTGCATCTATTGTAATGTCAGCATCCACTGAGTCCCTCAGCCATTAGGGATCCATCATAACATGGGAAGCTAGAATTGAGAGAAACTTTTTTTTTGCTCCCTAAATCTGAAATATCTTCCACTTCAAATTTTGCTTCGTAACTACTTACAAATCTTTTATGTTAATTGTTCTCTTAGGCATTTAAAGTTACTGTCTTATATGCCCTGGATTGTTAGGAATCTTTTCTGTTTCAATTTCTGTATTATACTGTTTTACAATTATATTGTAAGCCATTGTGGTTTAAGATGGTTAAATCAGTAGCAATCATTATCAAGTTGGAAGGCTGCATGAATTAATTATCTATAGAAATATAGAATCAATAAAGATTCTAATCTTTAATCCAACAAATCTAGAGAATGATGCAATGGCCAACAGATTGGAAGAGTTAAGTCTACATACCAATGCCAAAGAAGGAGACGTAACAGGCAGGCAAGCTGTTGTTTGATAACTTTAATTTCACACATTTGTTGGCAAAATATTGCAGATATGAAAAGGGAAATGCCACTGTTCAAGCTGGCTTTGGGAAAGGCTGAGAAACAAGAGAGATTATTGTTGATGCATACTGGATAATTGAGAAAATGAAAGAATAGCAAAAGTAAATTATCATGTACAGTACTTCATTTATTATAGAAAGATCTTCATTGTATCGACTATATTAGTCTGTGGAATGTACTTAGGAAAATGGAAACCCCAAAATATCTCATTGTCCACATGCGAAACATACACATAGGAAAGGAAGCTATAAGTCTAGGTAGAACTTGGTTAAAAAACTGACTCCAGATCAGCGAACCAATAAGACAAGACTGTATGCTCTTATTCATTTGTTCAAGTTTATATGCTGAATATATATTGAAGGAAGCTGGATTGGGAAAAAAAATAGTGTGATTTTAAAACTGGAGAAAGAAACTGAACTGTTGACAATGTTCTGATAGCTGAAAATGCAAATGATTTGCAAGCCCCAGGAATGAAAGTCAAAGGGCACAATGAAAAAAAAAAACTACTCTATAATTCAGCACAGAGAAGACCAAACTAATGTCAGTTGCAGTACAAGCCTTAGAACTGACAAGACATTGAAAGGGTGGATAGCTTCTGTATTTTGTAATTGACTACCAACAGTAAAGGAACTGACAGTCAAGAAATAAGTTGCAGACTAGTATTTGGCAGACTATCAATGAAATCCTTGGAAAAAAGTTTAGATGTATCGAAACCCACAAAGTTTAGAATTGTATAGGAAATGACTTTGCTTGTGATACCATGTGGAAGCAAAATCTGGACTTCGTAGAAACCAGGGAGAAGCAGTAACAGTGCTTTTGAACTTTGATTATTGGAGAAAGCTCTTGCAAATAACATGGATACCCAAAGAAGACAAACAAATGGATCTTAAAACGAATCAGTTCAGAGCTCTCATCCAACACACAAATGATCAGGTTCAAACTATCATATTGACATAATGTGAAGACCTAGTTCTCTAGAGAATTCTATAGTGCTGGAAAACACAAGGGAATGGAAAAAAAGAGGACTGTCAGCAGCAAAATGGGTGGATTTGATTGCAGAGGTATAATTGTACCGAAGGGCCATTAGGGAAACCTGAAGGGCCAGATTGGAACTGATGGAGAAGGCCTGTCTATGTGGCTGCTAAGAATTGATGCTGGCCTGATAGCATACAATCAAAACATTATTTAAAGTTCTTTCCAGCAACGATTCTTTCTTTTTGTATTGTAAATTCAGAGCACTGATAGTAATCTTGCCTTCATTAAGGTTGAAGCTGAATAAGATATTGTTACTGCATATTGTGTTTTAGAACATTTGCAACATTAGCCTGGGAAATCTGTACTGTCCATGATATAGATGCCTTCTGTTAACCTATAGTAACTATATACTCCATTTACTTTCATCTATTTATATCACAAAAACAAATGTTTCAATCCATCGTGTGTTTTTCTGCAATGATTGACTTTCTGTCAATAACAAATATAGACAGGCTCAGTATAATAAGAATCACATTACCAAAGAATATGTATTATTTCTTTAATTGTCCAATGTAAGTAAATTAAAACAGCATTTCTCACACTGATAATTAGTTACAATCTTTTATGTGCTTTACCTGAAAGCTTTCTTTCAGTTAGAACTGTATGAGATTGCAATGTTAATGGTTTTGAAGATAAGTAAGTGGAGTTGAACTTGCAAATTATTTCTCCTTTAGTCCCTTATGTGCCTATCTCCCCCTTCTCCCCAATTCAGAGAATATTCATCTCTCTAGAGGACATTTATTGTTATATAGAGGTGCTGGTGGAAAGAAAATATTTTCTGCCATATGTTACTAGTTGGCAGAAAGATAGTATTGGATATAATTGTATCTTTTTAGATAGATTGAAGGAGAGAGTTCTGAAAATTAACAAAATTTTAGGCCTTATTCTTGGTATGTTCTGCAAATTAACAGTGTGCCTTCTTTCTCCTGAGTTTCTGTGAGACACAGAGGTAAATTATAATGTAATGAGTTGACTCTTGAATAATAGTTTTTCTCTGAAAGAGTAAGCATTTTGAATTTTTTTACAAATAATGTAAAAGTTATTATAACATAAATTATCTGAGTATATTTTGCTGTGCAGTTTTTCACTTTATACTGGAGAAGAAAGCTAGTTTAGAAAATACATCAACTTGGAAGAAGGCGTACCGATATGGAGTGTCTTTGGTCTCAGCACTAGAAAATTACTTGCACGCTTACTACCTAGACCAATGTTTGTCTTGGAACACTTCAGATGGCAAAGTCTGAAAAATATGAGGCTGAGGGCCTAGTAGTTCTCTGTTTTTCTGTTGGCTGGTGTTCCAAATTCATGATTAGATGCATACTTTGCTTGAGACAGTGAAATAAAGTTTCTCAAGGGCTACCCAAAATTCTTGAAGAAAAGATTGTTTCCTTTGAAAAAAAATATTCTTAAACAACTTTAAGTGTTATGGGTACAAACTTGGTGATATTAGAAATATGGATAAAATTGAGGCAGTTCAATTACAATTGACAAGTATTGGTAAAAAAACAATTTTAATTAAATCATTGGGAAATCAAAAGAATCATTTTACTGTGATTCATGTTTAACAAGTAGAACTAAGATCTATCCAGATACTATTATGAAGTGAAAAAAGCTCTCAAAGCTCCCCCCCCCATGTGTCTGTGTGGGAGAGAGAGAATGAGAATGAATGTGTGTTCCCATGGAAAACATTGGACAAGTATGGTACAAGACACTGGCTTGAGGCGGTTTGGGACAAATGGCTTGGTCCTGCTTTCAAGAAGAGACCTTCCTTTCTCATCTGGAGCATGTTTTAGAATGCATGTTACAGACAATATATGGCATGCACAAGTTAAGGAAAAGGTACATTTTAAAGAACCAAATATAGAGGTGATAGAAAAATGGATGAATGATACATGGGAAAATATTTCTTTGGAAATGGTTTGAAGTGTGGCATCAACAATGCCATGGATCAGGGGTGTCAAACTGAAGACCCGGGTGCTGGATCTGGCCCATGGGATGCTTAGATCTGGCCCATGGGGCCACCCTGGAAACCGTGAAGGATTGGCCTGTGGTGCCTCTGCCAGTGAAAATGGAGCTTGGGAAGGCCACATGCAACCCTCCCGAGCTCCGTTTTTGCTGGCAGAGAGTTGCAGGAGGCCGTCACAGCCAAAAACGGAGCTTGGTAGCCCATTTTCATTTGCAGAGCATTTGAGCCATCACAGGCGCCCGCAACACAAATGATGTGTCCCCCCCCAAAAAAATGACGTCGAGCTGGCCACACCCCCCCAGGTCAAACACAACCCTGAAGCAGCCCTCAGTGAAATCAAGTTTGACATCCCTGCCATGGATGGAATAGAAGATGATGCAGATGCCAGAGCAGATGCCAGTGACAAAGACAAAGGTGAGGAAAATAGAGATGATGCTGTATTACAATATCTGAATATCTTTTTGCATTATCAGATGATAAAGATGGGGATTTTAAAACATTTTGATAATTTTTGTGTGGTGTTTTCAGTAAAATTTAAAGGACTTTGTCTGTTTTCATATTTTTTATCAACTAAGTTTGTTTTCTAAAACAGATCCCATTTTAAATATGGGTTGTTCTGGATGACATATTTTTCATGGTAGATATATTTTGGTTGCAATTTTGAGGGTCAGCTTATCCTCAGATAGATTTATCTGTGATATATATGGCATGAAAAAAAAAAACCCAAAAATTTTTTGGGCAACAATGTGTGCATTCTGAAATGAGGATTTTAACAGAGATTTTACAAATTGCTGCAGAAATATAATTGAAGAAACTTAAGACAGAACCAGTGAGACAGAAATCTGTTACATTAAATTCTCTCTGAACCGATCCAGAAAGAAGATTAATGAGAGTCAGTGAGATGGTCAACATGAAGAGAAGTCTCTGGTTCCTGTTTTTTGAATATGCTCTGTAGATTCTTTCTTCACTCAATTTTTTATAAGATTGTTAATATTTTACCCTTCCTTTTGTTTGTGTATTTGAGAAATAAAGGGGGAAAAATACTGTAAAGTAATTCCTAATATTTTTCCAGTCAGGATATGCAAGTATAGGTTTCAAACATTTGGAATTTTAGGGTTTGTTGTTTGGTATCTTCTATTTCCTATTTTGGGACTGGAATGGTAATTTTCTGTGATAAATATTCTCAGGATTGTAGAGATTATAAAGACATGCTGATTGCTTTATTATGAATCTGACTCAGATCACTTTTCGGGCAGAAATTATTTTCTCCCCTTTAGATAAATTCTTTTGTGCAATATATCTGTATTTCTCTCTCTCTCTCTCTCTCTNTCTCTCCCTCCCTCCCTCTCTCTCTCTCATATCTAATATATATATATACATATTTAAAATTGATTTGTGTATACACATATGTGTAAAAAGACAAACTCACATTTACCCCTGCTTTGTTCTTCTAAGTTATGTATTAGTAACTATATTTACTTGCTTTATCTCAGTTGCTTTGCTTTCCAGCTTTCAGTGAAATGAATATTGAGAAAGAAGCTTCGCTGCTTCATCTTTGGAAAGAATGGAAAAGTAATACAATGTACATAGGAAGTAACAATGTCAGTTGCTTTCTAACTTAGTGTTTTAATGGAAGGATGCTAAACTTTTTGGGGAGTTAAGGATGTAACATCCTTTGTATGATGTGCCAGCACTGCATGTAAAAGCATCAACATGAAGAAGACCAAAGTAAATTTGATTTAAATCAATATATTGAAATGTATTTAGTTAACTGTAGTATCATATCATACAGTCCTGGGATGTCTGAATCTGTACCCTTGTTAAAATTGAATAGGGAACATCACATAGTCTTCCTTCATGGCTTGGTGATGTAAATATAGTAATTAAATGATACAGTAATATATCCCATATAGCTTTCCAAGTTGTAGTGTGTGTGTATATGAAGAAAGATGATGGAGTTTGGTCACCAAGCATAAGCATAACATAGAAACATCAACACAATTGAAGGAAAACCTGAAAGAAACTTTCATGATGCATTGGAAGCTCATTAGTTCTTTATAGTGAGAAGAAGGATCATTTTTCTCTAAATGGTTAGTGTGTGTGTGTTTTTTTTAAACAGGCTGCTGTAGGCTATCTGATTTTCATTTTACTGATTTGTGTTTCTTTTAGTGCGAATTTATAATTTCAGTTTGTGATTTGAAACTGTAATTGTGTTGTAAACTGGAAAGAGACCAAACATTATAATGCAAGTCTGACAATCCATTCTTTAAGTAGAATAATAGCTGAAATTCTTCATGATTAGAAATACAGTATCAACATAATCGATTTAACAACATTACACCGGAGCTGAAAATAGACTGAAATCCCAAGCCAGGCATCTACCGTGTCTGAGTGAAACATCTTTCATATGGTTCTAAGATGAAATTACTCCTGAATGAATAGCATCTTCATTTATCTTCAAAGCCTCCTCTGTGGTACCAGTGAATGTACTCTTCACACATTCTGCAGCAGGAATTACATTACAGCAGCATTCCAGGGTAGTATAAAACTGATTGTTCTGGAAAATGAACCTGGCTTTGCAATAAATTACATTTGCAGGTACAAAAGAACGTGTTACTTTGTTTAAAGTAGTCACAAATACAATTAAACTCTTAATTTATGTTAAACTACAAATGTGACTATTATCATAACTGCATTAGGCATATACTCTATCATTCCAAGAATGATATTGAACCATTTTCATTTATAATTTTAGACAGACGTTGCAATTTACAGCATCTGCCACTGCTTGATAGGAAAACTGGAATATTTTGTGCATTAGTTCATGTTGTATAATTTCCACTTTTTTCCACTTGTCATTTTTTTAATGAAAGAAAATGCAGATCCCCTTCAGTGTCTGCATATTGACGTTCTCTACAGCCATATTTTAAATATTAATCATTACAATACTACTAGGACTGCTTTGATTTATTTATAAGATAAATATAATAATATGCAATTCCAGAAAAGCCCTGGTATTACTCAAAATATCTGAGCTTGGAATCTTTCTTCATACTTTATGGAAATCTCCCCTCTTCATGTTGTTTTGTGGGAATAGGTTTATGGAAATTTTGCTTGTCTGGAATGTGTATTCTGTTGTGGAAGAACCTCAGAATCAAAGCAAAAGGTTTATTAGGGAGCAATACTTTTGCCATTGCTGCCCACTGTTTCTCATTTTCAGGTATAGTCACAAAGCCTGTTTGATTGGTCTAGCTTTGATATGTTTTAGAAGTTAACCACTCTTGTCTGTTTACAGAGCTGACCTGTTTAAGGCTCAAATATCTTAAGACTTTTGCTTTTTTAGGAGTGAGAAATTTCTAAATAGAGATGTCTCCTAGGGGATCCTTACCCTCAGTTTAAGCTCCTAAGCTTCTAGTCCATTAGGAGAGCCAGGATTTATTTTTCAGTCAGCTCGGGTCTGTATAATGCAAGGTACAGATATGGCAGCTTTACATGCTGTAGATTGGGCACCTTTAATAGTTGATTAAAGTTAACAGAAGGACAACAGAATGGCATCTTTTTAAAAATGTGAATTGGGCTACACTTTAATTGTGGGCTAAGCTCCGTGAAAAATCGGTATTGTAGCTGAAGGTTTCATCAATTCATTTTAAACCAACAATAATCATTATTGCCAAAATGGAATGTAAAGGTTTTTTTGTGTGTAGTTTCTTTTTTAGAGAGAGGTTATCACAGTAAAGTACAAGAAAATGGAGATGCTGTATATTTCAGATTGCTGTAATTCTCTGTTCATTTATAGTTGCGTCCAGAGTGGTGACTTTGTGATAAGTGCAGTGTTAGATGCCAGTACCTAAACATGTAGTTCTCCTACTTATCTGTTTTGGAAAATAATGATAAATAAAGGAATATTTCTTGTGGCTTGAAATTACAAATACTAAAAAAAATGTTTTGCCTTCATATAATGTGGAAAATTTTAATTTACTCTTCTTTATTTTCAGGCTTTTTTACAAATGTGCAATCTGCCAGTCCAGGTGGTTTGTAGGGCAAATGCAGAATATATGTCCCCATCTGGTAAGTGTACCAATCATTTACACTACACCTGTGCTTGGAAACTATGGCAACAGTATCTCATCTTGGAGATCGGTTGGAGTTACTGTGTGCTGCACTATGCAGTAGCTTGTTTCTTGTTATGCTACAGATTTTTTTTCTTGCAAGAAACAGAAATAATACCTTTTCATCATTAAACTGTATTAAACAGCAGTGTTGTAAGGCCAAAGTAAACATACTGTTAACAGTTCTATGTGTTTAAATGTGAACTGCCTCGGTCAAGATGGAAGTAGATGGAAGAGTCTGGTTTTAACATTAGATGATATGACCTGTCTCCTTTCTTACATTCTACCTTTGAGCAGCTTTTTCCTTTAATACCCTAACAAAGATTACAGAATTGAGCTCTCAGAATGATTGAAGAGAGAGGGCACAGATGGAGGTAACCAATCATTGTATACGTCCTTATGTACCCATTTCAGGTTTTATAAGCAGGTCCTCTTTAACATCCTCTTCTAATTTGGGGCAATTCTGTATTCAAATATACAGGCTGCTGCTACACTGAGCATTTGGTCTCATTATAAACGAAAGTAGCATTTTTTTTTGGTAATTCATACATTTGAGGCTTATTTTCTATTGAAGGAGAAAGGAGTTTCCCACACTTCATTGTACGTGAAGGGTAGAACTACCATATCTGGCTTGCAAAATCCAGGCAACCACTAAATGTCAACAAAGAGATAATGAAAAATATAACTCTTTGCTTCCACCTAGAGGTCAGCCAGATCTTTGCAGAGTAAATAAGGTAGCATACCTGCATATTCACACGCAGACATAACTTTCCTCATTGCAGGAAACAAGATGTGTGTGCAGTGGGCACAGCTGGGCTTGTTAACAATGAAATCCATGCAGGCTAAAAGATGCTTCGACTGAGTATCGTGGGTCTGAAATTCACTGAGACTTATTCTCCTAAATTTCATCATCTGGGCATGTCCTCTTATGGCCTAGAACTATTGGGAATATGTACATTGCTTTCTATGAAGATAGCCTGCTAATTAGCCAATAATGTGGTGTGTTCTTATTCCCCATTAACTGTAGTAAAAGGAAATAAAGCAAAATTCAATGTTAATGGGAGTATTTTTTTCCCCCCAGTTTTTGAGTTGGCAGGTTGAAAGCATTTCCTGCTGCCTACCGCAAAAACCTTTTTATCATGCATTATCATATGCATGCTTTCCTATAAATTAGTGCTTGGATAAACAGAGCTTCTGTGTACATAACATTGTGGCAGAAATTGTGGTCCTAATTCTACAAGTCCAAAATCTACAATTCAGAACCATGTATGCATTTTCCTCTTTTTTATGAGATTCCACATTTGAGGACAGCTTGCTTGGCGCTGCTCTCTTTCTCTCCATCTGTTAACAAGAGAGCACTTAACTCGCACCTTGTGAGAGCACTGTTATGCTGACTCTTGCTGTAGGAACACCAAAAGCTCGTTCTGTATACAATATAGGAGTTCCGTAGAAGCAAAAGCTTGATTGATAGGACCGTAAAGAGGTCTAGAAGTTCAAAAGGCCCTGCATTCCTTTTGCAGTGTATGTCAGTGTGCAGAGGCTTGCTTGCAATTCTTTTTTTGAGCCAGTGTAACTGTCAGTGATCAAGATTTTATTTTTCCCTTAATAAAAGTAAAAGCAAGAATATTCCAAATATCCATTGGACAATGTTTAACCTTCACAGTTATTTGTGTAGTCCTTCATGGAAGAGACTGACATTGCAGGTAGTTCTTGACTTACCACAGTTCATTTAGTGACTGTTCAAANNNACAATGGCATTGAAAAAAGTGACTTATGACGGTTTTTCACATCCCCATGATCATGTGATCAAAATCCAGATGTTTGGCAGCTGGTTCATACTTATGACCATTGCAGTGTCCCGCAGTCGTATGATTAGTTTTTGCAACTTTCTGACAAAGTCAGTGGAGAAGGCAGATTCACTTAACAACTAGGCTACTAACTTATCAACTGCAGTGATTCATTTAACAACTGTGGTGAGAAATGTCATATAATGGGGCAAGTCACCTAACAAGTTCTCATTTAATGACATAAATTTTGAGATCAGTTGTGGTCATAAGTTGAGGACTACCCATATTTCACAGCAAGAGGTTTTAGGATTATAGCCTTTCAGTGTCAACAAAGGAACACCAGGCCACCTAAGTTCACTGCTTGCTCAATTTCTGATGAGGTTGTCACTAAGGTATGAGCACAGAGTTAGCACAGATAACTATTTTTATTAGAATTATAGTAGGGTGATAGCTTTATTATAACTAGGTCAAATGTCATTAAAGAGTATGCAAGCTTTCGAATTTTTCAGGACTTTTTATTAGGGTATAGGAAGAAGTAGAGAAAGGTAAAAGTTAGGTTACTGTAGGTGCTTTAGTGACTGAAGTTTTCAGTGTCCCAAAATGAAAATTTTACATTTTGTAGGAAAATCAGTAATGGATATCAGATTATATCTACTACTTTTGAATAAAAAGTAATAGACACATGTCTTTCCCCCCTTTTTGAAAACGCAAAGACTGGCTGGATCACCAATGCATCTCTTGCCAGAAGTTACCCTGAATGCTGTTCGTGGGTATTATTTTTTTAAACTCTGTATCTTGTATATTTTACACAAAAAACTGACACAGTACTATATATTAAAGTCCAGCAACTTTAGTATTTGGAACAAATATGAAGTGGTGGTATTTTGAGAGATTTGTTTCAACAGTCTTTGATTTGTTATTAATGTACTGTGTGGAGGCTAGTTGATTTTACTATTGCATCTTCCTGCACCTCTGGAAGAAATATGATCTATTTTTCGTTCAATTGATGGTGCAGATTCATACCAAAACAAAATATGCATGCTTGTGCATATGTATGCATCTGCTAATAACTGATGCTCAGGGTAGTTATATTCTTGATCATGAATCCTCAAACAGNGGGCTTTGGTTTACAAAAGAATCAGAAGTAACTGTGTAGAAGCTTTTACAAAGAAATGTGGCCTGACATAAACTGTCCAACCCCAATAACTCTTCTGTGTGAATAAGAAGCACTTGTGTGCTACCAGAATTCCCTGAGTGCAGAAGGCCAGATTCTGAGGTCTTGGTATCACTGAATGACAACCAAGTCACACAACTCTGAATTTTTTAAAAATTACATGTGTTGTTTTATTGTTCCATTACTTTCCCCACACCTCTAACAATTGTTGTATTAAACTGTTCTTTTGCTATAATTTTGATGATGATGATGATGATGATGTCAAAGATACTTGATTTTGTTTTTTATAAGGAGAGTAGTATTTGGGTTTCACAGAGATTCATAATCAGGAAAGGATCAACTACTTTTGCCTAGAACAAATGCTATAAACCTATGTTTTCATATATCTTTCAAAACAGATACTCAAACACAAAACTTAAATCTGAGTTTCACTGGATATCTGTTAATAAATTCTGGTTCAGAATGCTATGTTGGTGATGAATGTTGAAATATACTCTTCTTTTCACCCACAGGAAAAGTGCCCTTTATTCATGTAGGAAATCAAGTAGTTTCAGAACTTGGACCCATTGTCCAGTTTGTAAAAGCCAAGGTAATGTGTATGTACATACATATCTATCTATCTATCTATCTATC
>AZIM01000055.1:694423-705245 GCA_000516915.1 Ophiophagus hannah
TATCTATCTATCTATCTATCTATCTGTTCAGTTGTTTTAATTATTTGTTTATGAAATCCTAGTGATTTGATAAAATCATAGCTTTGAAAATAAAATACTTTGTTCTTTCAGAAAATACTGCATTAATAACCTTCAGATGTTATCCAATTCAGTGGTTACTTTTCTGCTGAGTGCTCCTGTGTAAAAAGACTTGTACATTTCTATCTATTATTGGGCTGAACTCTTTTTTTGTACAAACTATATTCTCTACAATATTTATCTTTCTCTCAATACATGTCCATATTGAACAAAAAAAATCTGTTATTTATCTAGTTAGCACACAAATCTGTATTACTCAAGAATTTCAGAAAGAAGTCCTACAGCTACCTTGCTCATCCTGATGTCTTCTAGTTATATTTAGTTGCAGCTCCAAGATCTCCCCTGTTAGCACATATGAGATCATTAAACTGAAACAAGTTTAAATGATACTTATTGTAAAGTCTCCTTTGAATAGAATTCAGCTGGTGAGGTAATGTGCTTGGCCGTGTAGTTTTCCTTGCAACAATACAGAAGAAGCATAAAATTGTCTTTTGGATTTTTTTTATACTTCCCAATGTAACCTATAGAATTGTTATTTCTTGGTTATTTTCCACCAAGGACTGACTAGTTCCTATCCTCACTATTTAGGATAAGAAACTGGTGTTGCTGGGCCATCTTCTGAAGAGGAAGTTTGTGTAATGTAGGTTTCTGGCTGCATATTAATTGCGGATGTTTAGGTCTTTGCGTTGGCGGGAGAAAGAACGGAATATTCTCGTTCTTTAGCTATTTGCATGCTCTAAAACTATCTTGGAAGTGTGATTAAGTTTCAAGAGAGTAAGGGAGATGGCAAGATATCTGTAAGGAAGTGGGAGTGAAGATATGCTTCTTCCAGTAGGATCTTTCAGCCAAATCCATATTTCTCTTGGATACAGCATTAATTCCATTTTGAATCAAATGATATGAACCCAAATATTCTGGGGTTCATACATGTGATATGCATCATATGGATATATAAATATTTTCTGTTGCTTAAATTTCTCATACATTTACGATGTATATTCGTACGTATAATTTTGATTTTAGGCGAGCAACTTTTCCTTCCTTCTTTCCATCTTCCAAATTTACTAATTCTTACGGCCTAAAAAGCCAATTCCATAACTGAACTGATTAATAAATAGACTTTTATTTTTACCTTTTTCTCAAGAGTTTTTAGTTTATTCTGTAATACTGTGATGCAGTGTTATAATATCAACTTGTTTGTTGATTTTTTCAGTTGATACACAGTAGATAGAAATGTATAAACTAATTACATGGTAATTAAATGGGAGAAAGCTAAATTATAGGTTGAATCCTAGCACTTGTCTAGTGTAAATAAATTTCTTATTATATATTCAAATACAACAAAGCTTCAACAGTAAATACCTAAAAAATTCTCAGTTGATTCAGCTGAGGCAAATACTTTTTAGATGAACTTTTTTTAAAACCAGTTATAGTGGTTTAGATGTCTCTTTGAAAGGGCTTCCATTTTTCAAATTGTTTCTCTGTATGTCTTGGCTCTATAGGATGAGGCCTGAGCTGTCCAAAAGCCCTTTGGATCCTGTCCTACATCTAAGATAGGGTAGGCATCACCCTGGTGCCCTCCAGAGGGTTTGGATTGTAACTTTGATTGTTTTCAGAACCTTGGCCATGCCTGCTGTGGCTTTTGAAATTAAGATTTTTTTTTTTAAAAAAAAGAAATGCACCACTGAGTTGGCTATTCCCGATTGCTGCATGCTCTGTTTGCTATCTTGGCTGTTGCCAAGAAATAATGTTGCACTTAGTTCTTGGCTTCTGCAATCTACTGCATAGAGAACACTTTGTTTAAATCTTAAAAAATTCCAAATAATCAATATTTATGCTTACTCTTGCTTCTTTCTTTAGTCTTGTAAATCGATACCCATGCATCGTATTTTAATAACGTATTTACATCACCATAACTCACTTCAGTTTATTTACAAAGATGTTGTATTTATAAAAACCACTCAGCAGAAAAGCAAAAGAAAGGTCTGTAGCTGGAAAGTTCTGTTTACTGATCACTCTGTACTTTTCTATTTAAAAGATTTCAATTCAATATTCCCCCCTCCCCCGAGCCTTTAATAGTCTTTGAGGTCTACAGAGCTGCCTCTTGTGTGTAATGTTGCAAAGGATTGTTTTGAATGAGAGAAAGGCCTGGACTTCAATAAAGTTTGGAAAGGACCCAAACGGATAATTTTTGTTCTCCTTTCTCTTTCCTTCCTTCTCTCCTGCCTTAGGGCCATTCACTTAGTGATGGGTTGGATGAAGTCCAAAAAGCTGAGATGAAAGCCTACATGGAATTAGTCAATAATATGCTTTTGACAGCGGAGGTATGGCAAAACTCTGGTAATTTGTCAGTCTTGGGAAATGAATTATATCAAAGAGGGGGAGTAAAATGCTACTTTCGTTGTAACATTGCAAGCCACAGCTACCATTTGTATATAAAACAAAAAAGGTGGACTTATGATTAACAGTGCTTCTCAAAAAGCAACACACTTTTATGTACACTTCGCAATCCTTTTCAGATTATTTTTGGTGCACTGAAATATTGTATTTGCTTCGTGATAGATCTACTAGCCGTATTTATGTGTTTTAAATGTTATTAATGGCTTGTTTGGTAGAGCTAGGAGAGAAAGCTGCAAGGAATAAATGACTGTGTAACCTTCTCCGTTATGAAGCTTAGTATTCTTTGGTTTCTAGCTGTATCTTCAGTGGTGTGATGATGCTACAGTCCAGGAGGTGAGTGATTCTGCAGCATACATCTTAATTAAATTTTAATGAGAAAACACTTTTGCTCACAATTGCAAGTCCCTACTCATAAATGAAACATAGAGGTTTATACCACTAATGATACCAATTTTTTTGCTTTAATTTTGCTTGCATATACATTTCGGGTTACTCTATGTCATTATTGGATGTGCTGGTTTTAAAGTGAGTTTTTTAAAATATAATTTTAAAGGCTTGCTTTTTTAGCTGCAAGTTATAAATAATTGCACAGAACCAGGTTCTGAGGCAGAGCCACAGCAATAAAATCATAGTTAGCCTAGTCTTTTCTAAAACACAGCTTTCTCAGTTATATAAGAACACAAAAATCCTGTTTTCCCTCCTTTAAAGATCACTCATCCAAGATATGGTTCTCCTTATCCTTGGCCTCTGAATCGTATTTTGGCCTATCAGAAGCAATGCGAGGTCCAGCGTAAAATGAAGGCTATTGGCTGGGGCAATAAGTCACTTGATCAGGTCAGTCATTAGTTTCCAAGTCTGATTCTCCCCCCCGCCCCCCCCTCCAGAAAATGTAAAATGTAAGGTTTCAGGGAGGCACTGATTTCTTTGTATCTTCTTAGTAAGTTAAATAAAAATTAGCCTCTGTTGTCTGTGATCTGAGATAATGGTTTTACTGTGGGATATATTTTGATTTGCTAGATATATTTTTTTAATTTCTGTTTTTGTAATACAATATGTTTATAATGAAACAGGACACTTAAATGACCAGAATATAAGCTGTTTAGAGCTTTAAAATTTAAGATCAATATGTTGAAAAAAATGGCATCCAGTGTAAACCTTTCAATATTTGAGTAATAGGATCATAGTATTGGGCATTAGATTGTTAGCTGTCAGTATAAGTTAGTATTGGGTGAAGTTCCCAAATGCTCTCAGGTATGTACATCAGGGTTATTTTTTTAACAGCAACTGCTATCAGATGTTATTCTAGAGGTCCTTTTAGTCTTTGGATGAAGGCTTCTTGAAAGAAGCTAGGAGGAAAAAGCCCAAGTGTTCACAAAAATTATATATGAGGTTATTTGTATAGGTTTCTGGGTTGAATCTAAATACTTGGTCTGGAAACATGCTGAGGACTAATTCTGTTAGATTTTTAACAGGTGCAAATACATCATTGTTGCATTTAAAGCAGAGGTGTTAAACTCGCGGCCCACAGGTTGGATGCGCCAGGGGCTGGCCACGCCTACCCCCATTTTAGTGAAGGGGAAAAAGTTGTGATATGTCATGTGATGATAACATGACGCCGTGAATTTGACACCCCTTTGTAGAACTTTGTAGGACAAATATTGTTAAAAATCTTATGGATACAATGTATTTTTAACTAAAGATTTTGTTGCTCTAGCACTTCATTAAAATTATTTTCTGCTCTTCTGTGATATCGGTGTAGGTACTTGAAGATGTAGATCAGTGTTGTGAAGCACTTTCTCAAAGGCTTGGGACACAGCTGTATTTCTTCAATAAGAAGTAAGTTATTTAATTTAAGAGTTCTGCCAAGAAGATATTCTTCAAATGATGGGAGATGTTTCTCCTGCTGTATTTCTTTTTTTAATAGATGAAATAAAAATCTCTTTTCTAACTTTTGGTAAAAAGGGCATCATAGAAGCTTCCTATTCGTCCAGGAGCTAAGAAGCACGAAACAACTTCTTTCTGTGTTTCTGTGTTTCTTAATTTATGAATCAAGGAATGACTAGATTATCTCTGGGCAACTTGAGAGAGCTCCGGAAGGAGGCAAGGAGGAACATCTAGGAAGGTTAATAGGATCAAGTTAGAAAGCACTATGTGAAAAATTTCAGTAAAATGAGTTTCCCAAAAAGTTTTTAAAAACTTGATTTTTGTCTACCTCAGTAAAACACTCTAAAAACTAGGTTAGATTAAAGAAATGCTACCACTGCCAGTTTATTTCCATTCTAAGTTATTCTTTGATTATATCCCTAAACAATATGTTTAAAAATAGTATTTAATTCATATTTTAAATGCTTTGATCCTTTGAAATGATTTCAGTTCCATTATCTCAGAATATCTGGTTTGATGGTGTGTGTGTGTGTGGGTGTGTGTGTGGGTGTGTGAGAGAGAGAGAGAGAGAGAGGGAGGGACGGAGGGAGAGAGGGAGAGAATGAGACTTTCTACATTCACTTATATTAACATGAAGCTTGAATGCAGCCTACCTCTTGATCCTCAGATTAAAAGGACAGAACTCAGAAAACAAAAAGTCATTGCTACTGTGCAGTGATAGGGTACTTGGGTGCCAGATACAGGGTTTTTTTTTTTGCCCTTATTAACATCACTGCAGCCCACCAATTTCTTCATGATTAAGGCAGGCATGGCTCTGACTTGGTGAAGCATTTGCATGCTTCTTCATCACTGTTGTAGTTTTCAAGCCTTAAACTGGCAACCTTCTGTCACCATCTTAAGGAGAAGAGGTGGAATAAAGCCAGTTTGATAGCATTTTCTCCTCAAAATGGAAGGATCAAGATAGTATGCCGTGGTCTGGATATACAACTGGCACTAATGCTCTAATGTGACTACCAGTGGTTGTGTTCTGTCATCCAACATACTAATTTTCTTTTGTTCATAGGCCAACTGAATTAGATGCTTTGGTATTTGGACATCTGTTCACAATCCTTACTACCCAGTTGATCAGCGATGAATTGTCAGAAAAAGTGAAAGGCTACAGTAACCTCATTGCATTCTGCAGAAGAATAGAACAACACTACTTTGAAGTTAAGACGGCCTAGTGTTCCTTCTCCAAACTGTCTTTCAATAACCAGAATGCTTGTGATGATAGTAATAATAAAATTAATATTTTGACCATGCTTATTTTATTTTAAAAAGGTAGTGGCACAGATTTGAAAATTGGGCTTAGTTCACAATCTGAGTCAGCTGCGCCAAAACTGTTGTAGCCCAAGAGAACCTATCTGTGACGAATTCAAGAAACCTATTGTATTTAAAACAAAATTGAGTTTTTCATTGTACATGTCTGTGTGCCATTTTAATATTCTTTTGAAGTGACCTTGAAACAATATTGTGTCAAGATGTAAAACAATAAAGTTTAGATGACTCTGTAAGTATTTTTCTTAATATTTTTTTAACTGGCTATACATGCTACATTTTTACAATTATTTGCCTTACACCATTAAACTACTAAATTGGGATTGGTTAAGGTATCGATGTAAAATGTTTACATAAATAAAATTTGCATTTTTATCCTACTATTAAGCAGAATTCTCTTATCTGGATAAATGTTATTTAAAATATTAACAGTAAGTAGCCAAAACATAATGGAGAACCTTTAAAATGCATTAATTAAACATGTAAATATAATATATAAAATATGAAATTATTTTGTTTTTCAATCATTCATAATTCTGGAGATCAAGAAAGTCAGTCTGAATAAATCCCCTGTTTTTGAGTTGGTTATTTCTCTTTTTTAATTACATGTCTTGTGAGTATTTGCTCTGGTCATCTGAAAGTATTTGTCCCACCTTTTTATATCCTGTGAAGGCAGAAAATTGGTAATTTATTTTAAAAGCTATTAATTAGAACCTGTATTTAAATTATTTTTCAAATATAGCAAAGATGGAACCATCATATTGAATTCAAAATTGACTACTCTCTGACTTTTTCCAACTCATTAGATCAGTCTTTTCAGTTGAAACAAAGGCTATGAAAAAGGAATATTCTTGCTCTTTAAAATGCTTCTATTCAGGGAATAAGTGGAAAACCAGTTCTTTGAAGATGGCTTGGCTGCTGCACATGTTTATCTAGGTTCCCATTTACAAAATGATTTTTATTCTGAATTATGGAATAAAGGATTATTGTTCTTTGTGATTTCAGTAGCCAAATTTGTTTCCTGCTTGAATCATCGGTAATCTAAATATCAATTTACAAGACAGAATGACTGCAAGTCTTGTTCAGCAGCATCCAGTCAACCTTTTAACTTCTTAAAGCCTGACACCATGCATTAACTCCATTTGAAAGTGTCTCTTGGACTATAAATCCCCACTATCTCGAAATGACGTCGCAAGAGATATGATCTATTATAAGCAAATAAAGTGTGCATAAATCTATTTGAGCCACTTAGACTGCACTTAAGAATATGGAGATGAGTGAATTACATTGCAAACTCAATAAGTAAAGTAAGATGAGCTGCAAAGCTATTTCATATAAATATTTTTTGGAAATGTAGGTATATTCTTTGTCAGTCCCCCAATCAACATTCCCTTTCTAATCATTTGAGTTATCAGAATTCCCTATTTAAATTAGGTTAAGCACGAGAAATACTTGTTTGACTGACAAAGCTAAGAGGCTCCCGCAACTTTTTCAAAGTATTCATTTGGATAAAGTGCCTTTTTAAAAACTAAAACAATGCTGGGTTAAGTGTAGGATGAAAAAGGCTAGGTTTCTAAGATTTGGAAAATTTTAAAACAGTCCAGTAGCTAATATCAAGAGAAACTCATACTTACTGTCCATAATACAAATTGTAATTGTGAGTCAGAGTAACTTCCATCTTTTATTAATTACAATGATTCACAGTTACAATTTGTATTATGGACAGTAAGTATGAGTTTACTTACATGTTACATGTGTTTCTGTCTATATCATCTAATTTTAAAACAGCACATTTAATAATACCGACAAGAGTAAGAAATATTGCCCTTAAAATTGCCAAGAGGTTTTTGTTGAAAATTAGAAGTTCAAGTTTCTTTCCATAAGGGAGACTCAGTTTGTATTGCAGTTTATATTTATTATATTACCTCTTCAACCCTTATATAGCTTTAAACTAAAAGTATCATATACAAACTTTTAAAAATGTATATATTAATATGTGTATATTATGCCTTATTCTGATAGTCTTCTGAAAATATTTTTTTGACCTTATAACAGGACAAATTACACTGTAGCAAAATCTGTTACTGTTCCATGCTGTCTTCATTTAAAAATTATGTTGTTTTGATGACAGTGATGCAGAAACTGTTTAACTCCTATTTTTCCTGATTACTTGCTGTAGTGATGAGCTAATGAAAGTTGGATTCTAACACTGTCCAGGGACAGCAAATCTTCAGCCTGTGAAATGTATGCTTTTTACATGAAAATCAAATTATCTTATATGTTTATTGCAACAGTATACTGGAATTTTTACAGAGCAGATTAGAATGGAAATGAAATAGCTACATGGCACATCGTGCTTTAATAAATAGTCATAATTCACAACTGGAGTACAATGAAGACAAGTGTGGATGTGCTTTTCTATACATTAAGAGAAAATGACTAGATAGTTCAAACTGAGGTTTGATCAAAGATGCAGTGGATAGTAAACTAACATAATGTAATAAATAGTTACTTTTTCAATATGATAGAGAAAACCTTAACTCATATCTATACATGTAAATATTCTTTTATCCAGATGAATTGAAATGATGGTAGTACTTCAAAGTATTTCCTTTCCTATCATCTCTGCCTTTTAGCATTTTCACACCTGGGGTGGCTGCTGTATTTATTTTTTTATTTTTGGGAATTCTTGTCACAATCATAAACTCATCTTTGCAGATTGTAGTGTGTGTTTTTGTAATATCAGCCATATTGGCTGCTATTTATTGCCTACCAGAGAAAAAATTGTATTTTTGGCACAAATAGAGCAGCAGGCCAGAACATTACCAAATTAAGTAAATTATCTGTGTACTAGCAAACTCTATTTCTCTGATTAATGGGTTGTTACCAAGAAAGTGCAGTTTGTTATCTGATTTTACAAGAGAAGTTAAAAATGATTCATGATACATTCAATATTTTGCCATTGATGTCTGTTCCCAAGTACAATGAATCCAAAACGATGAAACATAACGTTTATGGCATCATAACACAGCCATATATAAATTTGCATTACAGAATCATAGCATGAATTTCACCACTAACACTCTCACCCTTAATTTTTTTCTCATGGATGCCTAGACATTTGCTAGTTTTCTTCACTAGAGTGAATAAGACTGAGAATTTACAGTGGAACCACTACACTTCATTAAACAGTGCAAATTCAGTACAGTACATATATTTCTGTACTGAATGGACTATTTCCCCCCTCTGTGACTTGACATCGCTGCATTGACCATTTCCAATCATGCATTGCTGGTATTTGTATTGAGTAACTTCAAAAACACTTGGGTGTACGGGTATTTCTCCGAGGCTGTGTAGATAACCATATTCTTTTTCCAACAGGGCCAATCTTAACAGAAAAGCTGCCAGACCTGAAAAGATATATAATCCTCATGCATATTCTTGTATATATAACAAGAATGAGTCTTATTTACTTTATTACAGGTCATAACTGTCCTTTGTTGAAGTAGGATCATTTGTTTGTTTATATCCTGCCTTTATTATTTTTATGAATAATTCAAGGTGGGAAACATGCATATACTCCTTCCTCCTATTTTCCCCACAACAACTCTGAGGCAAGTTTGTCTGAGAAGAGAGAGTGACTGACCTACAGTCACCCAGCTGGTTTTTATGCCTAAGGCAGGACTAGAACTCATAGTCTCCTGGCTTCTAACTTGGTGCCTTAACCATTAGACCAAACTGGCATTATGTATTTGCTAAAATAGCACTAATTGTAAACAAATAATGGCAGTGTGAATAGAAACCTAACGGGGTCCACAGTGGTTCCAAAATATACTGAGAGAGACTTAAACAATTTTCTGCTAAAATTTCAAAGCACTAGTTCTGGCCATCTGAGGAGGAGGAGGAAGGTTTTGCATATTATGACCCTATATGGACAATTGTTAGCCACTGATCTAAAGCTTGAATTGCTTTGAAATTACCAGCATTTGGTGAACATTCATCAGAAGTGTGTGTGTGTGATGTTTTCCATAACACCTATGGCAGCTTGCTGTCACATAGTTTGCTAAAATAATTTCATATAGAACAAGTCACAGATTTTGTTTTATGAATCTGTAACCATATGGCTCCATCTACCATTTCCATTTTGCTACTGATTGTAATTTACAGATGTAATTAGACAATGATTTGTACTGAAAAAAAATTCTTCACTGCAGAATTCATAAAAGAGAATTTAAACTAAATAGGAATACTAAGGGTTTTCACAAAAGACAGCCCTGAAAATAACAACTTGTGTTTTGTATTTCTCTGACAAAATTTTATTTTAGTGTTTCCTTAAAGAACAATCCCACACATCTCTTTTAAAAAGTTTCAACAGTTACCCCCCCCCTCCCCTCCACAATGAAGACTAAGGAACTCTTGATTGGAGAGAAACAGCTGAAGAAAAGCACAGAAGGTAGGGATAGGAGTACAATCCATGGGAAGAAATGTTCCCTCTCTTACCTATCTCCTGTACTTTACAGGATTTTGGCCTGAGATATGGCTCCATCTTGTCTACTTTGCCCTGTAAACATCACCAGAAGGAAACACTTGTGTGGGTAGAAATTCCCTTGGTAGCAAACCACATAATGATTAATAGTTAATTAAGGGGCATCTGAGCAACTGTCTTGAATAAATGGATGGTGTCTAAAAGCAATGAATGGGCCTCTGTAAGTATGTAATTAAATATTTGCATATTATTCCAAAGGACTTCATAAAGCTTTGTACCTGTTTGGGAGCCTAAATCTGAGGCTGCGTTTGCCCCTAAGCCATCTTTTGCTGTGGTTTTTCATTCCTCTTTTATTATCCAGGCACCAGTTCCCACATTTTTATACCATAGTTGGGTACAGACAAAGGGAGGTAGCAGGCATTGTCACACTTGCTCAAGTGAATACACTTATATGGCAGCAAGTTATTTCTTGGAAAATGCTGACACCTGGCAGAGCAGCAATAGTGATGTTTTAATATGCCTACTTATGAGAAACCAGTTGACGGGAAGAAGAGTGCTTTGAATGTAATGGCATGGTGGTGGGATTCAATTTTTTTTTACTACCAGTTCTGTGGGTGTGGTTTGATGGGCATGGTGTGACTTGGTGGGCGTGGCTTG
>AZIM01000055.1:814600-825494 GCA_000516915.1 Ophiophagus hannah
AAATTTCCACTACCGGTTCTCCAGAACTGCTNNNAACCTGCTGAATACCACCTCTGGTGTGGTTGTTAAGCAAATCTGGCTTCCCCCCCCCATTGTCTTTGCTTGTCAGAAAGGTTGCAAATGGTGATCTCATGATCCCAGGATATTCCAGCTGTCGTACATACATGCTGGTTGCCAAGCACCCAAATTTTGATCACATGATCATAAGGATGCTGCGACAGTCGTAACTGTAAAAACCAATGATAAAACACTTTTTCAATGACATTATGACTTCAAATAGTCACTAAACAAATGGTTGATAGTCGAGGACCTCAGTAGCTGTATGAAGAAGATAGAGGAGCAGAAAGTTTATCTTCTTTAAGAACAAGCAGTCCTGGATGTTTCATTCTTTTAGAATTCACGGTTGGACAGAGTGATCAGTCTAAAAATATCAGGCATGTCAGGGAAATATTGGACATAAAATAACTCTCTCATGTCAGCACACAATAATAAATGCCGTCCAGNAATAAATGCCGTCCAGTCAGATCATACATTCATTTAAATTGCCAGGTAAAAAAAAGCAGTCTCAAGCCCCATTTTTATTGGAAAAACCATTGTTAAATATGAAACAGAAGTAGGCATTAACTGTTGTTATTGTTATTGCTGTTTATAGATAATCTGCAAGGTAGATCTGACTGGATTTGCTACTTTTGACTATGAATTACTTTGCACAGATCTAGCTTATGATGAATGCACTGTTCCAAGAAATGCAATTTATTTATATAATTGTTGTTATTCTGTCTATCCCTATCATGTCCAACTTGCTATCCAGATCTTTTTGGTATGGCACCAAGTGGACCAAATACTACTGATACCTTATGTTTCTTTTTTCACTTTTACTCAGTATCTATAGGGGACAGTCTTTATTATTCCCTATTTTTTTCTGGTTCTTTCTCATTGTCCCCCATTTCTTCAGCTGCAACAATATCAGTTATCAATGCTGGCTTCTTTATAACTACAGTCATTTCTAGCTTATTATGAGCTAAATGCTTATCAGCATGGAACACCCAGAGGATCTTCTCTCTCTCTCTCTCTTTCTGTCTCTCTCTCTCTATTTCTGTATCTCTCTCTCTCTATTTCTGTATCTCTCTCTCTTTCTTTCTGTACCTATCCCTCTCTCTTTCTCTTTCTCTCTCTCTCTTGACCATTTTTTCAATATTGCAAAACCATCAAAATCTTTATTACTGGTAATTGATAATTCTTATGAAGATTCCAATGAATTAAGGTAACCATTTAATTAGTGACATTATCACTGTTATTGTTGTCGTTTTTGCATTTGGCTATCCGTGCACAAAACAGTGGCAGTTGGAGGGATGCATCCATTCCATGCAAAATGAAGAGCAGGACTTTTTGCCTTTAGTTTCCAGATTGGATTACTCCCGGAAGCTGGATAGCTAAAAAGAGTATTAGAATAGTAGCAAATTCGAAGTCAGATCATCTTCACATAGTTAAGATAAAGTCCTGTGGAAGCAAATCAGGATAGACAAATCATCTACCATTGTAATAAGGCTATTTCCTCATCACAAAAAGCAGCTTAAATGGGAAAACCTTTCAGGTTTTGGAAGATGTTCACTCAGTAGTAGGTTTGCCAAGGTCAAGAGCATGGGGAAAGAGGGAATGAGAGATCGTGACAATGGCGAAAGAAGGAAGGAAAGTTGAAACAGACCAGAAGGTGACTGTCACTTCCTTGATCACACCTTTCTCCCAAGTTTGAAGTCAATTTCATCTGCTGTTAAGCATCCTATGCAGCTGTTCATCAGGCATGAACTGTGTGAGGTCATACCATTTAGTGCACCATGGATATCTGAATCATTTACACAGTTATTTATTATCCTACCACATGATTCAGAACCTTCAGGGTTATTATATTGACAGTTGATAGACTGGACCAGATCTGCTCCATTTTGAGCCATGTCACACAGAATGGCATGATTATATTTGACATGAGGTACAGGATTATTCACTTTAATATTTTGGCTACTCTGTAAGAACAAAACCACCAATGGGATGTTTTCTTAAAGCCTCCTACTACCCTGTCATTCTTGACTGATTAATCTTTTGATCTTGAAACTGGGGTGGGGAGGCTTGAAGACTTCAACAGATTTGTTCTATAAACAAGTAGTGATGTACTTTCCTGAAATGTGCCACATCTTGGAAGTTTGTTTTCTTCTCACCATTTATATTCCTGAAGAATAGATATGTCTTTCACTCTGAAGTAGCATTTTGTGACATGCGGATTTACAGTGTTCAGGCTTAAGTCTCTAGCCCCTCACAGTCTGTCAAAAATGGCTTCTTCCTCCATTTATTTGTGTCTTGTGTGCTCAGTCTGAATATCTTTTTGTGAATTTATACTTGACAAGCCTCGTATTTCAGGGGGAGGCCTCGTCTCACAATCTCCTTCAGCTTGTTCTGTTGCATTAGCAGAAATAACAAATTTAATCCATGATGTCAACTGTAAATTACAGAAGAGCTGTCATTTATGCCCTACATCAGTAAGGTCAAGGCCACGACTTAAAATGCTGAGGGCAAATAGTGGATTTAAAAGGCTTTTTAAAATTATTGGTACATATTGAGCGTTATGGAAACTAGAATGGCACTTGGAGCAATCTTAAACTAGCTTTTTCATTGTCCTTAGTGTAATAAGAAATCTTTCATCAAGGGAAAATATGTAGAACAGAATATTCATAGCATTTCTTGTATTAGGCATTTCCTAACAGAGAATTATTTTGTTGGTAAAAAAAAAAAACGAGAGGAAACATTTTGAACAAATTAGGAAACTGGTACCAGTTGACAGAGAAGATGAGGAAGTAATATTGTGGAAAAAACACTTATTTGCATACCAGTCCTAAACTACCTTGCCATTAAAGTATCTAAATTACCTCAGTGAATTCTGAGCACAGGAGTGGGTGATGAATTGCTTTTGCATAAATGCGCTTTCCCTTTGCTGGGACTTAATTTTTTGTGTATAAAAGGCACACAAATGATCCAAAGGAGCAACCTTGAACTCTCTCAAGAAGAAAAATGGCATGTCTGAAATGTTCTCTGTAATGAAATTATTCCAAATGCTTCTTGTTTTTATAAGTATCCCTTGAGTCTCAAAGGATTTGCCCAAAATGGCGTATAGTACTCTCCAGTAAGGAAATGGCAGGTAATGATTTCTCTCCCCCCCCTCCATTAAAATGAAATTGTTCCTGTTAATTTGTGGTCTCATTTTCATAAGCTTAGATTTCTATGATTAATTTAATACAGTATAAGGATATGTTCAGTTTAAAAACTTATCCTGGGCCAATGGGGAAAATATTTCATATAAAGCAGACCACAAAAAATATGAGTACACACACATACACACACACAGAGGCACACAGAGGAGAAACAGAACTTCCTTCTAATCAATAGCATCAGATTTTCCAAAATTGCATTAGGCCAGTGGCTGTTTTGTTCTGGCTTCAAAAGCATTGAAATTTGCTAATAGGAAATGGCAGCAAACTACCATCAACAAGATTTTAAAGTGCTGTCCTTTCCTTATTTTCTTCCTCCTTAATATATACAATATGTTTTCCACCTACAGAATTAATTCTTTTTCAGAACATGAACCTTCATACATTGCTTCTCTCCCTCAACTTCCTTGTTTCTTACCCTCCTTATCTGTTTGGGGTTACTGCCGAACTAGAAAACTGTGATTTTTCTTTCACTCCTGACACCCTCTTTTGACCCACAGTACAGTGAGAGAATAGCAACCCATGCAGAATGTCCCATGTAGAATGTCAAAAACGTGATTGACCATCAGAGACCGTGTGCTAACTAGTAGTCCTGTGAGATGTGATGGTAGTTAAAGAATAGAAAAAGAAAGAGGTCATGAAGTGTCAGGTTTCCTAACAAGGAAAGTAATTTATATAAGGGGTCCCCAACCCACAGGGTTGCAGCCCACTACCAGACTGTGGCTTCTTTGGAACCGGGTCGTGTGAACAGTGGGCCAATGTGCACGCACGTGTGCACAGCTTGACTTGCGTAAGTGGAAGGCCAGCAGGCACGCACACACACGTGAAGCTTAACTTGCAGAAGTTGAACTGCACACACACATTGGCCCGCTGCTCATGCGGCCTGGTTCCCTTCTTCCCCACCAGCCGATTCCCCTTCCCCCCCCCCTCCCCCCAGCCAGGCCACCGAGCNCTTCCCCCCCAGCCGATTCCCCTTTCCCCCCCCCTCCCCCCAGCCAGGCCACCGAGCCGCAAAGGTTGGGGACCACTAATTTTTATGATTTGGTACTGTAAATTTCTCAAGTGATACACAGTTTCATTGTTTTCCCAGTCATATCTCAAAAATAGATGAAGGGAGGAAAAGCCAAGGGAAAAGTAGCTAATTCGGGGAAAGGAAAACCACAATTAAAAGAAATCCTGTCAAGTTTCAAACAGCAACCTTGTATCTACTAAGGATACAATCAAATGGATAACATCATCATCATCATTATCATCCTA
Organism: Ophiophagus hannah; assembly: GCA_000516915.1. Lineage (NCBI taxonomy): Eukaryota > Metazoa > Chordata > Lepidosauria > Squamata > Elapidae > Ophiophagus > Ophiophagus hannah. The sequence goes on from AZIM01000055.1 coordinate 819,115, forward strand.
TATCTAGGTGAATTATCACTTTAGCTATGATAGCATTCCTTATACAAGTAAGAAGACATGAGAAACCAGTGTAACAATTGGCTCAGTTGCAATTCCATTCCTGCTTCTGCAAACCAGCCAAGGAACAGGTGCACTTTATTCCATTGGTTGTCATGGGATAAAATGCATTAGCCAAAATGATCAGGAGTGCTTGAGGAGGCAGTGAAGAAGGGGAGAAAGCACAGCAGGAAAATGCACCCCGTTGTGCACTTCTTTTAGGCAGCTGGTCCTGAACTCCCACCCTTTTCCCCTTATTGTATGTATTTTGTGCAATGAGAAAGAAAATGGAGCAACCAGCCACTGAAAAATAAAAGTGACATCTTGGAGCAACTAATGAGTAGAAAGAGAGAGTACTTGGTATCCTGGTGTCTTGTCTTCAACGGGGAGGTAGAATATTCCATTCCCAAGTCACTAAACTGTTTCTTCAAAGATGCAGAAAAGAGGAAGAATCACTCGGTGTCCTATTTCCTATCTCTGTCCTGTTGCTTTCGTGTACAAAAGGATTAAAGCTGGAATAACCAAAAAGCCACTCATTGGGTGACTGTTCATGCTAATTTGCTGTACTGAACTGTAATATTCCAGTGTTATTTCCCATAGCTCTGGGAAGGTCTTTGGTTTTTGATATATATAGATAGATAATATAAATTCTTGCTTGTTGTTCCGTCACTTTCTCTCTCACTATTTTTTGCCTGTCTTTTATCCTATTTTGCTAGTTAAGTGTTTTCTCCTTTTAATAAATTTCAACTTGTAGTTTCTGGTAGTTGAACTAAATGGCACATATGTTTGTTGTGATCTGGCAATAGAGATTGACTGGGAATGTGCTGCATTAGCCAAGTTATTTTGCAACCAAAGATTATTGCCTCAGTAGGGAGTCAAAACTAAATTCTTTCCCAGTGATAAAAACAACCCAGTGTATTTCCAGGCCCTTGCTCAGGTAATCATCTAAACTTGTACCAAGAGTCTACAAATTGAGAATATTCATTAGGATTTAAACACATCCTGAAGAGGACTTGAAAAATAGCATGCCTTGAAAGATAGCATGACGTTTTGAAAACAGCAATGGCATTTGGACTGGAGAAAACCCCTCATGCTTGGAAATGGGAAAGGATACAGTGTCTAGAGCATGAAGATGGAAGCACTTTTTGAAAAGTTGAACCTCTCAGAAGTCTTGGAGATGCTTGGATGAAAAAAAATTATATTATTGAAATCTGAAACAATTCTGAGGTTGAACTTGAGTGTAACTTGATTTGAAATTCTGTTCATGAAAGATTTGGAAGTAGCTGAGATAAACATACGCATATCCATGAATGAGCCCTTATACTTTAATGTTAGAAATGCCTCAGTCTTAAATTTTCAGGGAACTGGAGTTTAATGGGACGTATCTGAGAGTCTCTCTCTGTTCAGACTACAGTAAAATGAAGTAGGGTGAATGTTTCTGATGATTTAATCAAGGAACAGTTATTAAGATCCCTACTGGAACATACATACATACATACATACACACACACATATATAATGTAGTTGCAAACTGGAAGCATAACAGCATGATTTTAATATTATGACTGAATGGCACTCCCCCTCCCCAAATAAAAGGATCATGTCATAGAACAATGCAGTCTTTACATAGCTAAGACACATATATAAGAGAGAGAGATAATGAGATGAAATGTTCTAAAAGCAGTCTAGCCTGCACAGGATTCCAAAAACAACAAGGGATAAAGATATTTATGTTGGCAGATAAATGGTTACTTGTATTTGGATATGATTTTGAGCTTGAAAACATATTTTGACTGGATAGTAATGCATGTTTGTAAGTATTGATGAATCCTACGAAGAAAAAAACTAATTTCACAAATGGTATGTTGATAGATGTGGAAAAGGTAAAATTAAACTGAAATGCCTATAAATCATAATGAAAGTTAGAATATAATATTAAAAAAGCATTATTGTACACTTGAAATGGATACAAATTACTTACTTCTATGTAATCTTATGCCATGTGGTTGTAAAATTGTGTTTAAGAATGGATCCTGCACGGTTATAAAAGACTATGGAGTAATGCTAATGGGGAAACACAATTAAGCTAATTTGATAGAAATTATGCAACCTAAAACAAACAGCATAGCAGGATGCACGTATAATAATCATCTTGCAAATAGTACGGAACAGTGTTTTCTAATCTTTTTCTTCTCAGGATACCTTCCCACTTTTAAAAATTATGGAGGACCACTCCCCCACAAAGAGCTTTTGTTTATGTAGGCTACATTCATTGATATTTACCATATTACAAATTAAAATTGATGAAATTGTAGAATATTCATGTATTGAATCATGTAAAAATAACAACATTAAATGTCTTTGATGTTAACATAATTTTTTTCCATGGAAAATCCTATTTTTTAACAAATAAAATGACAAGAGAAGAGTGACATTGTTTTAAACTTTTGCAAATACCTTCAATATTTGCCAAATCATTTTGATTTCATGGATCATGAGAAGGTCTTGAGGAACCCCCAGGGATCCTCAGACTACAGTTTAAGAAATACTGGAATTCCCAGAGACGAGTCCATCACTTGAAATTAAAAGGGGTGAGGAGGTAATCAGCAGACCAAATGTTTTTTTTCTTGTAAGAAACAAAGGTAATAAAAATATTATTGTTGAAAAACTAAAGAAAAAGGGCAGTTTGGCAGTTCGAATCCCTAGTGCCATATAACGGAGTGAGCTCCCGGTTACTTGTCCCAGCTTCTTTCCAACCTAACAGTTCGAAAGCATGTAAAAATGAAAGTAGAAAAATAGGGACTATCTCGGTGGGAAGATAACAGCATTCCATGCACCTTGGCATTTAGTCATGCCAGCCACATGACCACAGAGACAGGGCTGGCACTTTGGCTTAGAAACTGGCCCCTAGAGTCAGGCCTTTACCTTTACCTTTACCTTTACCTTACCAACAAAGGGCTTAGAAAAAACGTCATGTGAATTATGAAACAGGTGCAGATCCAATCTGTGACAACTATATGTACTTGATTTCAAGACTTATGGACATGAAAGGGATAAATTAAATTAAAGAACCCCATCAGGAATAAGGGTAAACTACCAAGTAGGAGCAAAAAGGTTCAGAGTTTTGGAGAAGTTAAGAACTGGCAAGCAATTCCTTATAGACACAACTGAGACTGGCAACTTCATTGCTTGAGGTTGTCAAGTGACACATCATGTGACCATGACTTGTGGTTTTGCTGCCAGCTTCTCCATTGATGCTGCTTGTTGAAAGTTGACTGTGAAGTGCGCATGACTGTGGGTTGCTGCAATAGTTGTGAATGCCTGCTGGTTGTAAAGTGCCTGAATCTCAATCTCCCCACTGTGGGGACTTTGGCTGTTATTGTGACAATTAGTCACAACATTACTTTTTCAATGCTACTGTAAATTTGAACAGTCGCTAAACAGGGCTATGGTTAAGCAAGAATGCCCTCAGTATTTCTCATTTTAATGAAGGTTAACCTCAAATGAGCTGCAATATTTTGATACTATTAGAAACTAGTCTACTTTTATCGGTAGCGCTTGAATCTATTCAGAAAGGGCACAAAGGGAACCAGAAACAACAGCATTGCAGAGTCAGAAAAGATTACTAAAAATGAGTCTGAAGAGTTTGAAATAAAATCAAATTCAGAAGGGGCTGCTGACACACAGGAAGACTAAGGCCCAGAATTAGATTAAGAAGATCCCAAAGATCTAATAAAGAAATCCTTCCCAAGAGAATGTGTTGCACAGATAGAACAAGGGAGGTGCCTGGTGCCAGTTAATGGAAATATGTATAGAAATTGTCATGATCAAATCAAGAATGTTTGATGAAGAGTCAGGTGACTCCTTACTATGGGGGATTGTGCAGAAGTTAACAATGACTGGGATAAATAGATTATTGTAATTTACTGCTATGATGGTATCTGATGCACTATCCCCTATTGCTGAATGGAGTAGCTTAGCTCTTTCCAAGGTAATTAATTTAGTGATCATCACAATTTGCTACAGTCACCATTTAGCACCAATGGGGCAGAGGTCAATGGCTACAGTAACAGTTTGACATGGCACTAAATGCAACTTGTCCAAGGCACTTAGAAATAAGCTGATGATCATTTACAGGGTGATTATTTATGATAAATTTGGATTGGTAGGGAATTATGCTCTGTGATATTCATAATGCACTCTAATAATGGAAGAATAGGGCCAGCCCAGTGCGTATATTTAGCTGGATGGTCTTTACGACTAAACTCATTTAACAAGATCAAATACAATTTGGTAAGCATTTGAACCAGACAAACTCCTATATAATCTCTAGTTGCTTTTTTAGATTGGTGGTGTAAGATTATTGCTAGATCTAAAGACTGACAGACCCTCCCTCCCTCAGTCCAGCTGTGCTATCTCATTATTGTGTGTGTGTGTGTTCCTGGGAGGGATAAGCAAAGAATGTTGGGAGTATGTATGAAGAACATATGAGGGTCATCCCAGCTACCCAGCTAAAGCAAGCAACATCTATATTGGGCAGTAGTAATAGAGGAAGATGCTGGAAGCAGATGATTACTGACCATGGCAAAGGCATCAATTTATAATGCACACAGAAATGGTAAACCATTTCTGTGTTTTTATTAAGAAAACCACATGGATAGAAAATATAAAATGATTGATGATATAGTGTCAGAAAATGGGTCCCTCAGGTCAGATGACACTCAATAGGCTACTGAGGAAGATTGGAGGAACTTCTGGAATACTAATGGGGTTTATCATGTAGCTAGCTGAGCCTTCAGGACATCTAATTGCCATACAGAAAAAGAAATAGCAAAGACAGAATTACAATAGGAACGTGGAATGTAAGAAGCATGAACATAGGGAAATTCATTTGAAAGATGAAATGAAAAACTAAGGACTGATATCTTCAGGAATTGGTGAATTGGGATGGACTTTCAGTCACAAGATTCACTGTTTATTACTCAGGACATGAAAAGCAAGAAGAAATGGTGTTGCATTTAGAGTTAGGAAGGGTATAGCAAGAACAGCATTTGGCTAGAGTGTAATCAGTGATTGAATAAAATCAATCAGATTTCACGGCCAACTCTTTAGTTTGATGATCATTCAAGTTTATGCTCCAACCACTGTTGCAGATGAAAGGAATGTTGATGACTTCTATGATCAAGTTTAATTCTTCTGGCTTCCCAACCTGCAATAGGCCAGAATATAAGCACTGGGTGAGGGTTATTCAGCTCAAGGAGATGACCTGCCACTGGAGATGTTTCACAAGAGACTCCACATGAGTTGCAGCCCATTGTTCCTGCACACTTGTTGATAGTCCTGAGGTGTTCTCTTCTGCTCCTCATGAAGGATGGAACAAGGCCCTTTTCACATTCTCTATGAGACCAGACTCATTTCTCTGGGTGGTGTATTTAAATCTAAAGAAGCCAGACATGGTGACAGATGTAAAACTTCTAATGTCCGAAGTAACTGGAAAAGATCTCAACTCATTTCCATTATGGAAGCCATCTATAGGAGTTGCAGCAAACAAATCAATTAATAAAACAGCTGTTTCATGTACAGCCGTTGATGTTTGCTTAGGATCATCAAGTTTCTTCAATAAATCCTCTGCTTGCAACTTGGCAGGGCTCCAAAGGTATTAATTACCTCCTTTTCCAAAGGCTCAGCAGCAACCTGTCCTCCCATCATTATCTGAAGTTGCTCTCTGAAGAGGGCACTGCTGGATTGGTGCCATTCATAAGCTGTTTTATGTTTAAAGTTCTGAGGGGGTTTTGGTGATGTAATTCAAAAAGTGAAGAAATCTGTTATCACAACAAACACACTTTGGAAATTTATTTTTATTTATTACATTTTTAGGCAATCCTCAATAAGAGCTTCATTTTAAATAACATGCCTGGAATTGTGGAGTGTGCAAAACTACTTGGTAGCAAAGGGCTACACACAAACATATGAAAAGGAACATAATAAAATTTCTGCACCAATATTTAAACATGCTAACTTTAGAATTCTAAGTGTAGCACCATTTAGACGATTGCACATGAAGCACTTTTATTTATCAAAGTAGCCTTTCTGCATTGTGATCCGAATGAAAGCATTTGCATGAGTCATTTACTTGATTTTCAATAATCAGGTAAAGAAAAACTGGTATGTAAATTTTACAAAACTGTACATGTTGTAAAATAAGTAGCCAAAGCAGGGTCTGATAAATGAAAAGTTGAAAAAAAGGGCTTTGAGTAGGGAAATGCTGATACATTCAGCATTCAAGAGTTAAAAATGAAGATACATTCTCTATTATGTAAATAGCAATAGCACTTAGACTTATA
>AZIM01000055.1:874511-885276 GCA_000516915.1 Ophiophagus hannah
AACAGCCTGGTCAGCTTCAGCACAGCCTAATTTAGTACAAGCAGCTGATTGGCAGTTGGATCTGCCTCCCAGAATACCACCGATCAGCTGTTCCAGGCTGCGGGGATCACTGCTGCCCATCGGTGCTGGCACCACCCATTGCCACTGCCACCTAATGCCGCCTCCATTCACCCTATTTTCAGCCTCCGCACATCTTGTTTTCAGCCATCACATGCACCATTTTCCACCTCTGCACACCCCATTTTTGGCCCATTCCAGGTGGTGGGGATAGGCTGCCTGGTACGGGCCAAAAATGGGGTGCCCAGTGGCTGAAAATGGGGCATGCAGAGGCAGAAAACAGGATGTGGTAAGTTGGCCACTCCAAGTTGTCCCCTTCCAACCCAGGATGGCATCTAAACAGAGATTTCACCAGCAGAGACAAGAAATGTAATTCATAAAAACAGTCCAAATTTCTGGGTAGCAATATTAGGTACAAAATGCAGGTAGGTGAGTGCCTGGACTAGTCCCTGCAGTTTCCTGGCAAAATTTTTGGGATGTGATGTGTCTTCTTCCTAGGGCTGAGACAACATGACTGGCCCAAGGTCACCCAGTTGGCTTTGTGTCTCAAATGGAACTACAAACAGAGCTCCCAGTTTCTAGCCTGATGCTTTAACCACTTCATCATACCAGCTCTGATGCAACAGGTTCTTTTTGCCATTCATTACATTTTTATTAAGCATTTTTGAGGAATGAAAAAAGAAAAACAAGAGGGAACAATGTGAAAATGAGCATACAGTGAATAAAGTGGGAATTTATAACATCATAGAATTATGTAAGAATGTTCAATGTTTTGTTAATTTGCATTATACTATTTTTTAAAACTACAGGTCATTGTTAAAACTGAAGAGATAAATACCAACACCAACAATTAGCAAATTATAAATCATAAGATAAAATTAGGAACTACAGTAATTTCAATCTGAACAGATTATTAAAATTTTATATTAAATCTAACCCACTTTCAGATGTGATAGTGTTTAGAACTATGAGCCAAAAAATGTTGCCAAGTTGAATTCAGATACAAGGGTTACAAAAGATTACTACATCACAAATAGACCAAACAACTCCTCAAACTATTTATACCTTAGCGTTTGTTCAGCCCTTCTTCTATTCCAGTTGATTCATATTTGAAGAACTTTATCAAACCAGTTTTTTTCTGACCTTTCCCCCTCTGCGTTGAATTTCCCTCTGATTGTCAATCTACATCAGGGTGTCAAACTTAAGGCCCGTGGGCAGGATCTGGCCTGTGGGGTGCTTAAATCCATCCTGTGGGGCTGGCCTGGAAATAGGAAAGGACAGGCTCGCGGTGCCTCTGGTGGCTAAAACGGGCTGCGTATGCACCCCTGCATCTTGTTTCACCCTATGGTGGCCTCTTGCAGCACTCTGCCAGCCAAAAATGGACTGGAAAATGGCCCAAAAAGGGCCCGAAATGGCTCGAAAACAGGCCGAAAAACAGCTCCAAAAAGGGCCGAAAATGGGCCAAAACCAGGCCCATAAAAGGCCGTAGTGCTGCAGGAGGCCATGGAGGGTGAAAGTGAGATGCAGGAGGCCTGTGCACAGATCCCTGTGCCCTGTTTTGGGCGGCAGGGTGCTGCAGGAGGCATCTGTCCTGCCCCACCCAGCCCGCAGAGGAGAACTAAAATGCTGATCCGGCCCTCGAAGAAATCCAGATTGACACCCCTGATCTACATCCATCATTAGTTCCATAGACCTGAGGCATTCAAGATTCTTTGTTTTCTCGATCAGATACATTTCAGTCAAAGTGGGAAAATTTGACATTTGAGCAACACTTCCTGAACCACCACCACCACCACTTCCTCCTCCTCTTCCTCCTGCTTTAATTTTTATGAATCATCAGTCTAATTTATAACCAAATCACCCCAAAGTAGGATTGTTCTGAAGAACAATGAGAAATATGTCCAACACTATTTATCATACTGTAATCACAATCAGGAAAGTTATCCAAAATCTAAGAGGAGAAAGAGGATGTAAAAGCCTTAAACACCCCCATACCTGAACACAACTCATTTTGTCAACTCATTTCTTGTCTAAAGCCTTCAGATACATCTTCCACCTCTTCAACTCTAGGAACCTCACCTATTTTCCACCCCTTCCAACTCTCTTCTTCCAAATTTAATTTACAGGAAAGGTTAGTGATGAATTGAGGTAATTAATTGATGGAAGAGAATTGATTTTAAACAAGAACTGGTAAATTAATTGGAGACAAACATTTACTGACAGTTGTAGGTGGGATACAAATTAAAGAAGTTATGTGTAGTGATTTGGAAGGAAAACAAATTAGCTCATTCTGTGTACAATTTAAAATTAGTTATGGTTATCTCCATATGTGTAAGTATAGGCAGATATGTGTTCTTTTGCCCTTTTGTGGGGTTCATGGTCTCTGTTTTGTTGCAGCCATATTACTGATAATCTACTAGCTAAATCTAACTAATTTATTTATTCCTATCCTTTATCCCATATTTATCCCTTGGGCCAAAAACTGGAAGCATCAACTGCAAGAGTCTTCAAACTATTCCAAGCCAACTGAGTGAAGCCGTTTCTCTTAGACCTTTTGAAGGCCAATTAACATGAAAAAAGGCAGATGCTTAGCTTTTATAGTTCCCAATATTCTCTAATGTTTAAGGTCTCAGAAGAGTTCAAAAGAACTTGGCTTACTTTATTTTTACGTCTTCAGCTTTCTTTGAATTCTGCCAGAAATTGCTCTCACCCATTGATCTTTACATTGCTCACAGAGATGAGGTTCCACAATGTGAAACAAACATTTGCAGCAGCATGAACACAATCAGATTGAATTGGAGAGGCAGAAGGCAATAAAGGTAATGACCATATGTTTTATCACAACACAGCATTAAAGTGGGAATTGTTAAATCTATTAAACACTTGCTAATTGAAATTTGCTATGATTGGGTCACTATCCCCATAGTGCTGCTACCTTTCCAGTCACACATAAAAGAAATAGAACATTCTTATCTGTCAGCTAAATTATCCCACACATGATTCTTACTTTCTGTATAGGGCCTACTTGGCTCAGTACATAATGTATAACTCATGGAATCAGTTTTAATGAAGTCCTTGTTCAATAGCCTGCACTATGCTGATGAAACTACCCAATAGCCAAAAATACAAAGGATCTATGAGTCCCAGTACTAACAGTCAAAGTTCCCAGACACACACACACACACACACACACACACACACACACACACAAATGGGATTAAAATTAAATAGAAAGAAAGGGTCTAGGATGGGGGTGTCAAACCTCTGGCCCGCAGGCCAGATGTGTCATGCGCTGGCCAAGCCCATGCCCAGTTTAGCAAAGAGGGGGAAAGTCACAATACAACACGTGATGATGCCATGATGACCCGAGTTTGACACCCCTGGTCTAGGACAACTTGCCACACTAACTCGCCACGACCAACTAGCCATAGGACAACTTGCTGCAGGACAAGAGTTACACTGATATCAAAAAAATGGTGGAGTAGGATCATCATCAAGAGCTGTGGTGGCACAGTGATTGGAATGCAGTATTGCAGGCTAATTCTGCCCACTGCCGATTGCCAGCAGTTCAACAGTTCGAGTCTCACCGGCTCAAGGTTGACTCAGCCTTCCATCCTTCTGAGATTGATAAAATGAGGACCCAAACTGTTGGGGACAATATGCTGAGTCCGTAAATTGCTTAGAGAGGGCTGTAAAGCACTGTGAAATGGATACAAGTCTAAGTGCTACTGCTACTGCTATTAAAGAAAGGATGAAAAAGGAAGGACAAAATGAAATGTGAATGACAAAAATTAAAATATTTTTTAAATTATTGTAAATACTTAAACTGAATTGTTGAATTGTCCTGCAGCAAGTTGTTCCACGGCGAGTTGGCCATGGCAAGTTGGCTGCACCAAGTTGTCCCATTCTGAGAAAGAGGACCAAACAAATGACAAGAGTTAGGAGAACCAGTCTTAGAGCTGACATTGAAGTTACGGAAATGGTGGGTGGCTTCTGTCTTTTAGGAACAACAGTCAACAGTAAAGGGGCAAGAGTCAAGAAATATACCTCAGACTAATACTTGGTGGAGCAGCCATTTCTTTGATCTGCCATCTCAAGACCACTCCCCTTTGTATAATTTATTTTCAATTGTAAATTGGAGTTATAGGAACTTATATTTTCTTTTTCAGATGAACCCTCTTCCCCCAAATGCTTCAAATTTCTAATTAACATTTTACAAATATAACATTCCATTACTGTACATCTAGCAGTGAAGTTATGCAACAATAATTCAGCTTTAGTTAACAAAGCAATGAAAGGAAACACATATCTTAAGTCAAAAATAAGCTATGTTATTATAGCCACCCTCAATAAAAATAGTCTTAGCCTAGTTGTGGTGTTGATTCTTGGTCAGGTCTACCTAGTAGGACTGAGATTAGTGGCTAATAATGACACAATTGTACAAGTCTAAATGTGCTGAACCTCCAGCCCTTCTTATTCTCATGTGAATGAGACATGTTCTGTCTGAGCCACTTCCACATATATTCTGGTTGATTGGGAATTAAGATGTTTTCCCCTTATTGCTTTGATAATGGGTCTCACCTATCTTCGTCAAAGTCATTTTCCTTACTGCCTACAGCAGGCAGGCCATGCCCACCCCAGCTCTGCAAAGGCAAAAAACATCCTGATATGTCACAATATGGTCCACGATGCAATCGGGTTTGACACCCCTGGTCTACAGTATAGAAGCTTTAAGGCAGATGGTCCTATCTGGTATCTCCAGAACCTCTAGAGCAGTATTTCACAACCTTGGCAACTTGGCAACAAGATATGTGAACTTCAACTCAGAATTCTTTAGCCAGCATGTGGAAGTTCACATATCTTAAGGCTGAGAAACACTGCTCTTCACAGAGGTGATCAAGAGTCCTTCCATTAAATCAGCCTGAGAGCCTTCAGACCTTCACCAGCTACAAAACAGTTTCCCTTCCTTCTTGGATGAGTAAGGCTCCAGTCTGACATCCAAGAAAGGGTTGATCAATATAGATGATATTATGCTAGACTTGATATAAAGCAGCCCTTTCTGATGAAATGGATTTACCACCGTTCTTATCAGATGTTTAGCTGCCCCTGGAAAAGAATAAAAAAAACCCCACAGCTTTTTGCTTGCAGCTTTTCTACCTGGGCCTTTGCCCTTTGTTTAAATTTATTTTATTTTGTTATCACACAAAAGGCATTGAGAGGGGAGAGGCAAGGAAATCAAATACATTTAAGCTGACATATCCCCCACCTGGAAGATCCTGTCTGTTGATAATTTCACTAGCGCGGAGGATAATTTATGGGCCTAACAGAAAATTCAATACAATACATTTAATTCACCTATTCATTTATTTTAATTAGAGCATTTGTGCTTACACTAAGTAGACTTGAATTGCGGGATTCATGACTCCTGTTCTATATCATATCTTGGCTTTAAATGTTCTTAGACAATTCAATCAAACACATATATTTGCTTAGCTCGCTGAACTTTTCAAGAATTCTCATTCATGGTTAATCCCAGTGTTACCCCAAATGCTAGAAGACAGAGGTCATCCTCATTAGAACAAAATGCCTGTAAATACCTGGAGGAAACTTATTGATGGCTCATTAAAATAGCCATAGCTATTAAAACATTATTAGTTATAGTCATGCAAATGCAACACACATATTAATAAAGGCAGCCCCAGTTTTGCTGGTATTGTTTTGCCATAGGAGCAAAAATTGCTACATCATGCATATGTGAATTCTTTATGCTGGTTTATTTGATATTGAGCAGGCCAATATAATCCTTCCTATTCAATCAGTGGGATAAATTCTGTGAGCCCGGCTTGAATTATGTTGACCTATTTCCATTTGCTAGTCACTCTTCAGTTTTAAAGTCTTCAACTGTTAATCATGTCTGTGTGAAATGCTATTTCGTCTTTGAAATGGAGGAAGGAAAGGCTTTTGGCCTGACAGTCACAAAGAGAGCTCTGAGAACAAGTTGTGGCTGTTCTTAAGCAGTGGTTACAATGAATTTGTAACTTGTCAGTAAAGCTATTGGTGAGAATGTTCTTTGCGCACTTCTGGTCTCATCCAAAATAATGACTAACCCAACTTATCTGTCACTTTTTCCTCAGCAAATAATATGTTTGCAAGCCCTGAGCTGTAGATACCCAGGAAATTTTGTATATGTTAAAAGAGATATCGACAGGCATGTTTTCAGATATGGTTCTAAATTTGACTGGAATATTATTACACCTGGGCACCTTATTCATATTACCATATGTAGTTTCTGCATTTTTGTTTGCTAGTTGCTAAGACTGAATAACAACAAACACTTTTTATTCTTTCTAAAGATCATGAAGTTGTATTAGAATGCAAACCTATCCAATTCTGCAGTTTTTAAACCAAAGATGAACCAAAATTTAACCTCCTCCCCTAGAGCCAGGGAGAAGGAAATTTATTTAAATTACTTTTAAAAAAAACAGTACTTGAAACAAAAAAAAATCACTTTTTCAGAAAATCATCTCAGAATTTTGCATGCAGTTGGAATAATGGAATCATATTTAGTCCAAAGCCATGGTCACTTCAGGATTACCGGAGCACTTCAGCAGTTTATTCATTGAGCTTCTAGCTAAAGGCTTTTATGGAGAACTTATTCCTTCACATAAAACTCTACTCTGCTGGCTGATAGATCCTGCAATCATGAAGAGTTTCCCTTGAGGTGTCACTTGAATCTGCTTCCTTATAGTTTTAACCTATTGTTTCTGGTCTTGTCCTAAAGGACAACACAAAATAAAACATTTCCTTCTTCTATTGACAGCCCTTTAGGTATTTGAAGATTGCTATCACAGTCTCTTCTATAAGCTTGTTCAAGGGTGCTCATAGTTTCCCAGTTGAAACTATGATTAAGTCTGTCCTAGGTTGTGAAATTAAGGAGTTTTCATTATGTCTTCAGACTGCTAATTGGTGTTCATGGATGCCAGTCTTCTGCCTGTTTGCCTTATGTAGTGGCTGTTGCAGTCATTATGCTATATATTGTAGATGACTCCTGTTTTTCTTCTGGGTCTTCTGAGTTTTTTTATTTACTTAGGATGTTTTGGAGGGCTTTAGTTGGTTTGTGTGCTCTGATGATGTCATGTGGTTGTAATAGTCTGTTGGTAGTTTCTGAGATGTTTATGATATATGATTATGTTGTCCTTTTCACAGCCTGTATTGTTTGTACAATATAGGGTTGAGTGATCCAACACTTTTTAATAAAGTTGCGTGGGGTACCCATTTTGTTGGAAGATGTTGTATAGATGATCTGTTTCTTTTTTCTGATGTTCAGGGTTGCTGCAGTGTGGTTTGTGCTTGTCTAACAGCTTCTCTCATGGGAAGTTGGGTTGTTACTTTGGTAGTGGTTGGTGTGCATAGTTTTACGATAGTTTTTCTATTGTAAAATTTGCCAATGAAGTCTTGTTCTAATTTGCCAATTAATTCTTATTACAGTTCCCAGTTTTCAGAACCCAATGGGTCAGCCAATCCAATTACGTTATCTTTCTCAATTTCAGCAATACATTTTGGTCATGCCATCAATATTTCCCACAGAGGACAGGTACTACCTGAAATCTCCTGTACCTCAGATGCTTGCATGTAGTATTCTAGATTCCCAATAGGCAAGTCCTCTTGAATGAACCATAATAATATCGTGTACTGCTATAACCTTTGCCAAATCTGTGGATAAGGCTGCTGCAACAGCCAAGGAAGTCTAAGCAGAAAGTCTTCATAAGCCACCAAACTGATGGCTCTCATGGACAATAATCCAGCCGACACCTGGCAGGTACCGTAGCTCATCTTTTCTACATGGTAATAACCATTACAGAGAGCTTGCTCAATTGATTGGTGATTATCTTGGGAGAAGCTGGACACTTTAAAAGAACCTGCGTGCCTATGACAGAAAACAGAACTGGAGCACATTGATTTACTGTGACTCCTCATTATTTTTAAAAGCATTCCACTACTATGAAGACATTTGCAACAGTCAGGGCTACTTTCCTACTCCAAAAGAGAAGTTAAAAGCAGGAAAGACAGTAAAAAGTGAATGCAGAAAGGAATCTTTGCTTTAAGCTGATGCCAGGCCATTTATTCCACTCATCCTCCGGAAGGAACCCAGAATAATTTATAAGGGAAAAGTTAAAAAAATTTTTTTAAAAAAAATCACAGTAAAAGAACAATATTTTAAGTTAAAAAAAAAGAATAAGGGAAAAGAAAAAGAAAACACAAAGAATAAGAGAACAGAGATAAGATATGAGGCTCCCATATCTCTAGATTTATTTTCCTATTCATTCTTCCCCCCCTTTCTCTGTTGAAGAATTATAGACAAGCACCTGCCTCTTCCATTAACCTAGATCTGTTCATAGCTTGAGGACCTTCATATTGCACCAAAGATGAACGTCAGTATTATCTGGTTAGCCATTGTTCCAGGCCCTTTCTTTTAAGTATAAGAGGCTACTAAATGCATCTTGCACCATTTCCAAGTACAACTTCAAGGAGACTGGGTAGGAGACTAAGGAAAAGCAGAAAAATTAATGTGGTTCACCTTTTTATGTGAGTTTCCTTGATCTTTGTGCAGCCTGAGGTAACCCCCTCCAATACACGCTTTCAGCATTTTCCAGTGACGTTTGTAGCTTTGAAAGTGTATACCAAAATATGCATATTAGGAAAGAATGGGCCCCAAAAGACTCATGTTAGGAGAATTATGCACACAAATAAGTGAGAGTGTTTAGTAAGCTTTTTAAGCTGAAAATGATGCATTAGCCCAAAGCAAAGCTACTTATGGAGAGCTTGGTAGAACAGGTGAACAGAGATGATTGTGGTGCTCAAATTCATCAAAAATTGTACTAAAAGGAAATTAAAGCGAACAATATGAATCAGGGACAGGTCTGGAGAAATGATCTTTTTTTAGCACTTCAGATCACTGTGGCCATGTCTTGAATGTAAGCGGAGAAGGCATCACATAAATTGCTAAGTCTCGGATTTTAGTGGTAGTGTTGGTGGAAATTCTTTTTTAAAAAAATCATGTTTTAAATATATTTGAAGGCTTAGGCCAGGGGTCTCCAACCTTGGCAACTTTAAGCCTGGCGGACTTCAACCCTGGCCTAGACCATTGTCATTACCTTAAATCAGACCTGTGAAACTGGCAGCAGGCAGGCCGGATATGGCCACGCCCACTCTGGCTCCGCAAAGGCAAAAAAGTCATGATCCGGCCTATGACACGATCAAGTTTGACACCCCTGCCTCACATTTATATTCCACTTTTCCTCTGGAAATTGGGGGGATCTCCCTTCATTTTATCCCAACCACTATGTGAGGTAGATCGGGCTAAAAAAAGTCCAGAATAGACTCCTTGATGAGCTCCATATTTAGGTGGGGATTTGAATTTGGGTCTCCATACTCCAAGTCAGTTTTCCTTAACCAAGACAACTTGAGGAATCCCAGAAAACATTGCCTCAATTCTTGCTCTTTTGCCACTAGCTGTTGAATGAGTAGAAAGGGGAAAGCGAGAGGTATGAGAATGTATAACTCCCAAGCAATCTATGTTCTGCAAACTGCTCATCCCTAGTGTAAACCTCCTGTTTAGAGGATATGAATGGTGCTGATAATGCTGCTTGTATTCTCTTTCTGTCTCTGTCTCTGTCTGTCTCTGCCTCTCTCTCTCTCTGTGTGTGTCTGTGTGTCCGTCTCTGTGTCTGTGTGTGTCTGTGTGTGTCTGTGTCTCTCTCTCTCTCTCTCTCTCTCTCTCTCTCTCTCTTCCAGAGAAGTTTTCAACTTCCCCATGATTGAACTAAGCACTTTCCACCCATCTTTGAATCAGCAAGAAGCTATATCACATGACATTTGCTGTATTCATTCCTTCATCCTGTCTCTCTTGCTTCTATTCCCAGTTGTTGTCCACTGATTTCCCTTCAAGATTATGGATGACAAAACCAACAGAGCAAGGCTCCCCCTTCAGTAGTGTTGGACTAATAGGAGAAATGCTAATTGCTAACACCACTTCAGCTCAGGATGATTTTATCTGTGTCATTCATGGGCTGGTGCTATCAAGTGTGAATTTGGTTAGGGAGTAGTGGAAAAGGCTCTGAATTTAGAAATTGGTATGTTTTTGTATTTGGAGTCCTTATTTCCATTTAAACAATAATCGTACTCCTTTCTAGCATTGTTAGGGGAAAAACAGTTTCACAGTGGGATGAAATTACCAATTAAGGCAAGATTTAATATTCCAACTCACGAATGCTGATAAAAATGAAGTGATGGGAAGAACAACTCTGCCAGGATCTTACAGAAAATACATTTTCCAGGCATAGAATCCAGAGCATTCCAGAGAGGGATGACTTAGTAAAAAAGAATGATAAAGAAATATTCTCATGAAATGCATGAAGACTTCTTTTCCAGTGTTTACAGTCACATCCTGGGGAAACAAACACCTCTGAGCAGTTTTAAAATCCCATTGTACTAACTGATGGCTATTTCTAGGATAGAAATAGATTAATGTGTGACCAAAGATGTGCACGTTAACCCTGTCCCCAACAGCTCCATATTCCCAGCTGCTTGCAAAGAACTTTAGCCGTTTAGCCTTATTAATGTTCCTAGTTTCAGATAACAGTGCAAATATGTTCAGCCAAATATACCTGCAATCAGTGGTGGAATTCAAAATTTTTTACTACCGGTT
>AZIM01000055.1:910432-922733 GCA_000516915.1 Ophiophagus hannah
GAGAGGGGGGGGAGGGAGGGAGGGAGAGGGAGGAAGGGAGCAGGCTGATCAACAAAATAGCTGATGCAGCTCTGTATGAACTAGTTTGCTGGTATGCAGGGCTGAGGGGATTTTCAGGGGATCTGGTCCACACAGACTAACTCAGTGTAGTGCTAACCAACTACTAAATAAGGCCATTGTCTTAAGCAGAGTTTTAGTGTGTGGTGACTTTTGTAGTGGTCTTCAATCTATGACCACAATTGGGACAAGAAAATTTATTGTTAAATGATGTGGTCATTAAGTAAGGCATTCTATGTCAGCAGCTGATTTTATGACCTCATTTGATATGGTTGTAAAGCAAGTCACCGGGGTCATTAAGCAAGATTTTTAAGCAAGACATCATGTGGCTGTGACTTGCGAACTTTCCAGCCAGCTTCCTCGTTGACTTTNAGCTTCCTCGTTGACTTTGCTTGTCTGAAGCTGGCTGGAGAGGTCACAAATGGCAATCGTGTGATTGCAAGATGCGACAACTGCGGTAAATGTATGATTGTCAAGTGCCTGAATCACAATCACATGACTGCAGGGATCCTGTGAGGGTTGTAAGTGTGAAGACCAGTCATGAGTCACCTTTTTCAGCACTGTCATAACTTTGAACAGTCTAAATGAATGTTATAAAGCAAGGACTTCTTGTACCTTTCTTCTAGATCAGGGGTGTCAAACTCTAGACCTGCAGGCCAGATTCAGCCTGCGGGGTGCTTAGATCTGGCCCACAAGGCAATCCTGGAAACAGCAAAGGACTGGCCCACAGTGTCTCTGCCAGCGAAAATGGAGCCGGGGGGGCAGCATTGGCAGAGGGCTGCAGGAAGCCATTGCAGTTGATAATGGAGCCCGGCAACCCTGAGCTCCATTTTCGCTGGCAGAGGGCTGCAGGAGACCTGTTCTGACCCAACCTTAGCAGAAGCAAGAAACAGATTCCTTGTCACAAAAAAACCCTCTTTATTTACCTCTTGTGAATTAATGTCATCCACACACTGAAAAGTCCAAGCAAGAGTCCTGTAAGGAGTTAAATGCAGCAACAGACCTTATCAGTTCCTTCCTATAATTCCCATGAGCTCCCAGCTGAAAGGCTGCAAATTAAGTCCTGGCAAGCAGTCTTTGATGCACAAAACACAATGAGCAAAATCTTCTGAAATAACTGTTGTCTCCTACAACAACCACTCCGCTTTCCTTCTATTTATTCCCCAGCCAGGGAGGGGCCATTCAGTGTCCACGTGTGCTTTGCTTTCCGAGTCAACTCCTTGTCCTCCATTGTTCACCTCTCCAAACTGCTCTGTGCATACGTGCATGTGAAACAGGTCCCAGCTGTTCTTCCTCCTCACTTATCTCAGCCTGCAATGGCAGCTGCCTCTCTGGTGGCTGGGAAATGTCGGATGGCCCTGGCTCTATCTCTGACACAGAGCATCCATCAGAGCCTTCCCCAGGCTCCAGAACTGGTCCAGGTTCCTCCCCAACCTCCTCATCATCTGAGTCTGGCAGGCCACAAAAGACTGTTGTGGTTGAAAACAAAGCTCGGGAGCCCATTTTCTCTGGCAGAGCACTTGGGCCACCACAGAACCCCCAACATGAGTGACGTCAAGCGGGTGCCCCCACAGGCGCCCCCAACACGAGTGATGTCATGCCCACCTCGCCTTGAGGTCAAACACAACCCTGGTGTGGCCTTCAATTAAATCGAGTTTGACACCCCTGCTCTAGATCACCTTTCATAGGTCTGGTTCTGTGGGTCTTACATTTTCAATACAGACTCTTCTCATTTCACAGCCATCTACCTGCAGTATTACTAGTGCAGTGTTTCTCAACCTCAGCAACCTTAAAATGAATGAACTTAAACTCCCCAAATTTCTGGGAGCTGAAGTCCACACCTCTTAATGTTGCTATGTACAGGGGAAACTTCCAAAACCATTACCTTGGATGGTTTAAAAAGCAGAATACAATGAAAGGAAGGAGGGCGTTCAAACTACATTACCAAGATATCTGTTCCTCTTCCTTTTCTGTTTCAGAGCATGGACATCTGGGCTTCCTCTTCTGTCCGCTCTTTTCACTGACTCACTCTGCGTGCGTAAAATCTAGCTGGGGATTTTTATGAGAAAGAACCATCAAAATGAAAGATTGTTGTTATGCAGAAGCTGTAATTCGCAGAATGAAATGGCATTTCTTTTCTCAGGGTTTGCTGCTTCACTGGGTCTAATAGCAAAGCAGAGCTCAATGTCCCCATCAAGAACATTGCCTTTCATAAAGGCTGTCAATTATTAACGTGCAGTGTCCCGTATCCTACTTTCAGGTGAATTCATTTGTTAAAACTTACTAATTTTATGCAAATGATCCTTAACCTGTTAACTGCCTGACATGGATTTTTCAATACCTTTGGGGCCTTTTTCCTGCTTTGTAACAGCCTCTTCAGAACTAGAGGAGCGAAATAAATGTGCAAATGATGTCTTATACTTAAGGTTTAGATCTGAGTCAATTGCATTTTAGGACAGCAGCTATTAGCAGACAAAGAGACACAAAACTAAAGACAACTAAAAAAAAGAGCTGCTAGTGAAACAGAGGTAACACAGAAATGTAAGCACACAATGGGCCTTTTCAGCCATAATATTTCTGCCTTAATAAACCACAGTTTATTTAGCTGCCCCTAAGTACTGAATCACCATACTCTATCTTCGGTCCTCCTCCCATTTCAGGCAATGGCTTCAGGGCATTAATTCCAATGTGTTTAAACAGCAATTGCCTGTTTGAAATAGCACATAGTGTGGGACTGTGGTATTATGGAGTCTTTTATACAGAGAAGTTGCAAGGGTAAAAGAGGCATTCTGAAGTGGACCAGTCATGGAAAGAACCCATCTCATAATTTCTCTCTATTGTAGGCCCCACGCCATTCATTGTCTGGAAGCTCTTTCTTAGCCAAACCCACCACCATGGTATATAAAACATTAAGCAAGGAAGACTTTAAAGATGTCAGTTAAGTTATACACCGGATGTGAACACCTTGGAGAATAAATTTACATCAGCGGGCACTTCCTTGATTTGAGTCCTATCTTAAGATATGCTTATCCAGGGGAAATCCACTCTTTGCAGAGGACTAAGAGCTAACCGCAGTAAAATTGCCCAGATCAAGGTGCAATTTTGAATGCAGCCTACATAAAAAGGTAGCAGAGAAGCAGGACCTCAAAATATTCAGGATAAGACACGAAAAGCGAGGTTCTGTAAAGTCATTTCTGGATTCAACATTAGTTTAAGCTTTTTGGAAGTGGAAATAGCTTTAAACCGCAGACATGTATTATTTCAGTCATCAGGGTTTTTTTTCCCTGTTAAAAGTAAATTGGGTATACTAAAGGCATGCTAAACTAACCACTACACGGCTACATTGAGACACCGATGGTGCCATCATTAGTTTATTTGGGCTGATCCAAACTCCAAGGTAAATTGAGACTCTGCTCCTGTCCAAAGAAAAGCATGGAAGACCATGCCAAGGGGCCAAAGGGATGGGGTGGGAGTAGGGGAAAATTAGAGAAGCTAAAATTAGAGAAGAGGTGCTAGGCAGATACTATGGATCACATGACTGCAACATCAAAGAAATGGCTGAGGAAAACCATCCAATTGCACCTACAGCAATCACACAGCTTCTGTGAAAACACCACTTTTGCCACCTTAATCAGAACCAAACAGCTAAAAATCTTCATTTGCCTCAGCTGTGGGCATAGGTATAAAATGAAAGCAATACGATAAGGACATGGCAGGAAAAAAGATTGCCAGGGCATGTTTATGTTATGGCTAGATACAAGTGGGGAAAAGGGCTCATCTTTCTTCAACACTTCCTATTTTCTCTTTCAGAAATGGCCCCAAATTCTTCCTAAAAATTCTGAAGGATGGGAAGTATAATGAGCAGTTAAAGTGTTGATACTAGGAGGTTTATTGGGGAGAAGAATTAGAAAATACGCCCCCCCCCAACTTTCCTCTTGTAACCATGGAAATGGTTCTGTATTCAAAAATAATTCTGTGTTCAATAGAGCTGATTTTTAGGTGTAATGTGTCTTACATGAGACCAGGAAAGAGACCCTTCAAATATAATGGAAGTTAATTTTGAGCACATGTATAAAGGACTGTATTAAAAGAAGCAAATTCATAGAACAGCATTAATAAGTATTTAGGTTTTCTTTTAGATGTGCTTTTTTATTCTTCTGTAACCGAAAGAAAAAGAAGAAACTTTATATTAAAATGAACAAGCTATTATTATTTGGCCATTATTTCTCTTTTATTTTGCAGAGTCTTAATATGACAAAATCCAAATTCATCACTGCTTTCTAGGCTTTCTGCAGCAAACTAAATTTTATGGAACAATGTCTCTTTAAATCTATCCAAGAAAATATTCCTTCTGGTCTACAGGATGCCAAAAATGACTCGATGATTTATTTATGTGGAGCTTGGCAGACCATCATCCAGATTGTGGGTGAAGTTGAATTTTATGAGCTTTCTCTCAAGTGAATATATTGACAGCCTTTTTTTTTTTTTTAAAGAGAGTTAAACGTCCTTTGTAGGGTTTGGCAGAAGTATCACGTAAATATTATCATGAACAGTTGTGGGAGCGGGGGATGGAGTAAAAATATTAATCTACTAGCTTAATCCTATATTTAGGAGATGAAGATTTTTTTTCCTGTCGGAAATGGTAAACTTTCTTTTTAACAAATAATAATATTTTTATTGGCCTGATTTGACTATTTCTAACTTAACATTTCCTGAGGTAAAATGGAATTTCTGCCCCTTAAAAGATAAATGTCTCCTTGTCACTTCAGAGAAAATAAAAAGCGACCTGCTGAGGCACTGATGTAAGGAAGCCATTTTCTGCCCAATGTTTTATTATTTGAATATTTTTTTTGTGTGAGTGATGATACAAAACAAGAAAGAGACAGAAAGGGTGCAGGAAAGCAGAGAGGCAGTCTGCATTTTGATGTAATGCAAATAAATGGACTTTCTTCAAGAAGGGCTGTAGAGCAAGAAAGAGTACCACTTTTGTTGATAACAAAATGAAATCTATTCTTTTGTACATTCTGTACTGAAATTTTCCCTGTGACTTGACAAGGACTTATAGAAGCACAGGTCAAAAGTTGAACATGCTGGCTGAAATGTTGAAAGTTTCTTTGTGATGAGCAACCTGTATTAGAAATCCAGCTCCCTACAACTTACATTATTCCTCAACAGAGCAAGGATTCAAACTAAATAATCTGTGAACCAACCGAGAATAAAAATGAGGACTGCTATCCAAAACGCACTTCTCTTGAATTGAGAGCTACATCCAAACCTTTTTGATCCCTAAGGCACATTTTAAAAAGTACTGAGACTATAAAAATCTTTTGATTTCATAGAATCAGAGTTGGAAGGGATCTTTGTGGTCTTCTAGAGTCTACCCCTTTCCAAGGCAGATATTCTCAGATAATCCTGAACTTTTGAAAACTTCCAGTAGTGGTTTACAGAAAGCATGCTTTTCTACTGTATAATAGCTCTCATGGTTAGGAAATTCTTCTTTATTTTGAGTTTGATCCTTCTTCTGTAGGGTTTCCACTCATTGCTTCTTGTCCTATCTTTGGAAACCTTGGAAACAGTGTCCTGAAATATATTTTAATAATAGTAGCTCGGGTTGGTAGTTGGGCTGTTGGTTTGAGCTCAGCCCAACACTATCCTCTCTATGATAGCACTTCAAGCTTGAGAAGACAGCTGTAACATCTCCCCTTTAGCTTCTCTTCCTAGGCTAAACAAACTAAGTTCATCTAATTAATTTACACCTAGTATGTGTTCCTCCTATTAATAAGAGAATGATATACAATCTTAGTGCATTACTTTCCCTATTCTGAACCACTTAGTTCTTCTCCTCTACTTCTCTTCTAAATGCTGCTTCCTGGTCATCATGCAAATTCTTGAATAGGCAAATAAGCTGGACCATTATATCTTGTTTGCACCTGCTATCTACAGTCTGTTGTGGTTTAAACAGTCAAAAGCCTTTACATCATTAATAAGGCAAAAATAGGTGTCTTCTTAGAACTCAATTGCTTTTTCCATCATTCATTGGAAGTTAACAATGTGCTCTTGAGTGTCCCTGCCTCTTCTCAATTCTGGTTCTATATATTATTAGAGAGTCTCTTACACATACAAAATAAGTATTACACATGTAATACATGTAAGTACAGTAATTTGAGCATTATTTAGCATAGCTATTTTTGAGCATTGAAATATGAATTGACCTATGATTCTGGCAGTGTTTTCCATGTCTGTTTACAAACCACATATAGCTTGTTTTCTGCACCATCTTGTAAGATGTTTAGAGTTCTTCTAGTGCTTTACTGATACCGACAGCTCTGCTGTTTACATTATTTTCTACAGCGTATTTAATTTAATTTTCCAGAATACTTTTGAGTGGAGTAGAGGTCAGGGACTTGAACTTAGACTAATTGCTGTGGGGCAATAATTGGTTTTTGTTGGAAGAACCTGAAGAAGTTCTCATCAACTTTAAGAAGATGATTGTGACTTGTCTTTAAAAGGGACTTGAGGAATTGGAGAGGAAAATATAAAAATAGAAGAAGCGTTTTGTTACAGATAACAACTCAAAGAAAAATCGAAAGCAATGCAAGAAGATCAATCAAAACAAGGAAATATATGGATTTCACTATGACAATTCATTGAAAAATGTAAAGATAAACTGACTCCTCTTTAGCACTTTGATATTATATATTGGAACTGCATTTAAAGTTGATTCAATTAGGTACTCACAATGGCATTGCAGAAGCTCAGTCAATGTTCCCTTTTATTTATATTTTTAATTAGACTAATAAAAGTCTCACCTATAACTTTGTATTGTGTGTTGTGGGTTTTGAAGATAATGAACTAGTCAAAGTAAATGTACATTGTATTAATGTCTTTATTGAATTTGTTTTGTTTATTTGCCTTACTTAGTGCAGTAATGTGACTTCAGTGTTCAGGTTGGCCACTGCTGTTTTGAAGTCAGAAACGTTTTTGTTTGTTCCAAATCTAAATGCCCTTCTGTAATAATTGAGAGCTCTCGAATGATGCAATATTTGAGGCAGTGGATTATTCATCAGCTACAAACTGATAAAGTTAAGAAATGAAGATCAGTGGAACAAAATTTTATTTATTTAATTTTATTAGTTTTATATTAGTGTTATATATGTTTTTATATATGTTTTTATATTTTTGTAAGCTGCCTTGAGTTGCCATGTGTGAATAGGCAGCAATATAAATCTCCTAAATAAATAAATAAAATAAATAAAATATCCTAGCCATCATTCATTGGTGGGGACAGATGTTGGTCCACAATCCCCAATCATTCCTGATCATTGGCCGTGTTGGCTCTGGAATCCATATCTGGCCTAGGATGAAATATAGTATAATCATATTGTAAGTATGGGTTTTCATTCATAAAGCTTCCTGAAGTGAAAAATAACACCAACCTTCTATTTTATTTCACTTATTGTTCATTGCTGTTTGTAATGCCTTAATGTAAAATTACTCTCTGGATAGGCATTGTACCGGAGGTAGAGATGCCTAAAATGCTTGAGCTAATTCAGTGATCCCTAGAGGAAAATGGGAATGTGGATCTGATTTGCACGGGTCATCCCATGTAATTACACAGTTACCAAATAATAACACAGGGGCATTAACACAATTCACTCTTTAATTATCATGGCTCCCAATGAAGTTGCCGTGTAGCTTGCTATGTAATAACATGCATTATTGCTCAGCATCTCTGTAATTAACTTCTGTCAAAAGACTACACTAAGAGAAAATTGAAAAATGGGGCAAAGCATCGCTACACATCAAAGATCCGTATCGTCTGGAAATGGGCCAGAAGTAAATTAGATGAATTTTTAAATTGAGAATTCACATAGTTTGTGAGAAGGGTACATTACGATTAACAGGACAGAAAATGTTATGAATGAATGGAATTATACACCACTTTCTTTGTAAATATCAAATAAGCAAATTAAAAATTATTAATATGCAAATAACATTGCACGGAAATAAAAAAATGCCTTAAAAAGCTGAGAGGTAAGAAAAGAAAGCAATCCTGGGATATATTTGGGAACGTGACGATTCTAATACAGAGATCCTTTGTAGATCGTTCTACAAGTCTGCTGTGATCTCAAGCACTCAAGACAATTACTTCCAGTAATGCAAAGGTTTTTGATGATATTATACTAAACCCCCCCACTGTGAAAACTGTAACACTAGAAAAGATTAGAGCCATTCAGCATGTGATCTAAACAACCTTAATAGCTAAACCAGTGGCCAATATATCTCTTGATTTCTTGAGAACACATAGGTCTATAACAGCCGTTTCTACCTAAGAAGTCCTTGCACAAAGGGCCTTTCTCAACAATGGAGCTGAAGCATCCTCTACCCTTCCTTGGGACAGCTAAATTTGCTCTCCCCACTGCTATTCCCTGTCCTGCCCCTATTTCCTCGATTCCTGGACCCTTGTAGTCATCTGTCTCCTTACCCCATAGGAGACAAGATAGCAAAGCCAGTCAAATGTTACAAACCTTGAGGCTCCCTTTAGACAGTGTCAGAATAAAGGGAGAAATCCTATAACTTAAGACTATTTATTTAAGGATTAGGGACAAGATGAAGACAACTTCATGATGTTTTTTCCCACACATGGAAAAAATACAGAATATGTTTCCTGAGGTATATTTTCTGCCATGATTAGATGCAAACATAGATTCAGCTACAATGTCAGTATGATAGAGCAAATATTGGGGATCAGAGCACTGGGGACACTAGACTCCTTCAATTAACACATTTTGCCTTTTTAAACAACTGGGCACTCTAGAAGTACTCCAGGACAGTTTCAGACATCTGATCTGTAACCTGAGAAAGGCAGTGGTAAAACCTGTCCAGTTTTACTAGCCAGCCCCCATTCTACAGCTCCCTCTGCTATTCTGCAGTTAAATCAATCCCATCAAATTGGTGAAAGTAGTTTCTTATCAGGTATCTCCTCCACCCAGGTACCTTATCCAGCAACTTGCTTTTAATTCTGGATAAGTGCTCAACCCATATCCAGAACAGGTCACCAGACCCCTGAATGGCGGGGCTACAAATTGCTCCAGTGGATGAAGTGGAAAAGAGGGAGAGGTCCATCCTAAATCATGTACACAGGTGAGAACTATAAAGAAGATGCTGAAGTTTTGCCTCTCAGGTAAGGGATAGACAGACATTCCAGGCTCAATGGAAATTCCCTCGACACCATCCTCAACACACATGGAGAGAGAAAAAAGTGTTACCGTAGCACTTGCTCTCTCATACACACACACAACTCCAAGGAATAGTTGTTAAAACAAAAACAAAACTTCAAGGCGTAGCCTTATTAATTTCACCCTGGCTTTTACATTAGACTGAAAAAGAGATGCAAAACCCTGCAAAGTATCACAATACTTAGAGCTACCTCAGATATAGTTTAAAATAGAAACAGCAACGTAATATGTAGTTATGTGCTAACTAAAATTAAAAAAAAACAGAATGATTGACCTTTAGAGGGATTTGGGATACCATCAAGTCCCCATTCCTCTTTAAGGACCTGTGAAATTAATATTACCAGCTGGAGCCCGGAATATGTTGTAGCAAGAATTCCCACTAATAACAAAATAATAATGCCACAAAGTCTTCAGAAGAAAAACATTTCCAGATAATGTATTGGCTTATAGGTGAGCCAAACTTTGCACAACTAGGATCTTGTTTCCTATGGAAGCCAATGCACAGTTGTACACATTAAAAAGGTGGATGTAACTGCAGGAGAAAGATCTCAATCCATGACAAACAATCCTCTTTCTATAGTAACTGAATGGGGCCTTCCATATATATAAATAAATCCTACTAACCAAACAGTTTTATGAGTAGGGATTAGAATATAGCCCTCTTTAATTTTAGGGGGGCTGATGCATAATTTTCTACATGATCTGCAAAGTTGTTGGAGCTTGTTCTTGCAGCTAAAATGAGTTTCCTTCAGCAATACTGCTCTCTTCTTTTACTATAACACTGCAAAGCCACGGCTTTCTTTGTGGCCCAGCTCCAGCTTACAACTGTGCTCACTGGAGTGAGACATTAATTTGCTACACCATGCCAGAGTATTAATAGACAATTATTTATTGCAAATCTGAACCATTTATACTATTTACTGAGTTGACACAATGTAAAAATTTGATCCAAATGTTAATGTACCCATGACATTGCATAATTCTGCTCTGTGCCAAGGTCTCTTCTCTTTCATATCTCCAGCTTCCTCCCACCCTCACCCCCCATCCTAGTTCCTAAATGAATTGAACATGCAGAGCAAGAAAATCGAATTATTGAATGGATGAGTAATTGACCATCTAGAACTTGAGGTTGCTTATTTATGCCATAACTAAGGGTAGCTGCTAATTAGTTATTAGTTATTCTACCATAACTCTGGAAAGGCTGCTAATTAGAAACGCAGAAAAATTAAATATATTTAGAATTCTATCCAAGAAACAAATGGGGAGGAAAATGGAGTTAACCATATTCTTAGAATGATAACTAAATTAATATTCCTGTTAATACCAGGACATGGGAAATTGTTCAATAAAAGCTTTTTGAGGCTAGACAGGAGCCCTATTCAGAGCGGTTAATTAAAGCACATGTTAATTGCAAGAAGAGAGAAAGGTTGCCTTATGAGGTTGACCCTCTCTTTAGCTTTAGTGTCTTAACAGTGAATGGAGCTGTATACAAACTACAGGTAGTCCTCATCTGATGATCACAATTGAGCTCAAAATTTATTTATTTTATTTTATTTGTTTGTCAAATATGTACAAGATAACAAGTATAAGTACGAACATAAACATAAACATGAACAAAGGAAGTAAGTACATAAATGGGGACAGTAAGACAGGGACTGGTGCACTTATGCACGCCCCCTTTACGGACCTCTTAGGAATGGGGTGAGGTCCACGGTAGACAGTTTGAGATTGAAGCTGTGAGGGTTTGAGGCTGTAGCAACAGAATCGGGTAGGCCATTCCAGGCATTGACCACTTATGTTGGTGAGACATTTGTTAAGTGGATTTTCCACCAAGTGCCAGTATAGGGTGAGGTGGATGAGAGGATTGTAATGACTTTGGTGTTGAGTCTTTAATGTTGATGGGTTTAATAGATTTAATATGGTATTGTGGTGTCTTACATGTAGTCCTTGACTTACAACTGGTCACTTAGTGATTGTTCAAAATTATAACGGATCTTCCCCAAAAGGGACTAATGGCCCAGTTTGAAGTTATAGATACTGCAGTCTTCCAGCAGTCATCTGTGCTTATAACTGACCATAGGGACACTTGCAATGCCTCCTGCCTACTCCTCCATGTCACATCCTGCTCTGTCAGGTCCCCACAGGCCTTGGGAATGTTTTCTCTACCCACTGTGTCCCCACAGCCCTTGGGCCTACTTCCCACCCCACTGGGTCCCACATCCTTCTCCTCCCGCTTAATCAATTGCACACTTATCTTTAGAAGATTTCCAGATCCCCAGAGGTTGTGAGAAGGAAGAAGGGCACACCGTTACACCCTTTGGCATCCCTGGGCTGCCTGGCTCTGGCCCAGAAGTGGGCATCATTTTTGGAGTGGCCACAATTCACAATATTTATAAAAATAATTATTGCTCACAAACCCTACATCTTTTGGATTGTAAATAGATATAGTCATTTAACTATAATAAGCCCTTGAACAATAAATTAATTCAAATCAAGATCTGACTCTGAATTTCGGTACTAAGATTCTTTTCTTCAATAAAAAGAAAAAAATATTTTTTTCATGTGACAGATCCCGATATCTTAAAAGTTAAGTCCCCTCCCCTGATATGATTTAAATACTATTGTGCTAACTATGCTGGATTGTGTACATATCTTCAAAAATAATGGGCCCTTCTTCCAGATCAATTAATATAGGATTACAGTCTAATCTGATTATGGAGAATGGCCACAAATTAATTTTGTTTTGGAGTATATGCACAAAACAGCAATTTGATTCAGATCATTTATTGACCATTTCATAAGATTTAGTCTGGGCAGTTTGTACATTATTTGGTATAATATTTGTTTCAGCACTGTGAGGTGTGAGGAAGGAAATGCCTATCTTCACATTCTATTTGTATCTGCTTCTATTTCTAGGTCTTTATCCATTTTCAGCAATCTTCTCCCAAGTCACAATATCATGGCACAGCTCCAGAGTTGGTATTCAGCAGGTTCTGATCAGTTCT
>AZIM01000055.1:948759-960552 GCA_000516915.1 Ophiophagus hannah
CCTTGGAAGGATGGAAGGCTGAATCAACTTAAGTCCATCAGGATCAAACTGCTGGCATTTGGGCACAGTTAGCCTGTAATACTGCATTCTAACCACTGTGCCACCAATCAATCAAGGAAGGTGTGATGCAGATATGGAGAACAGAGTGAAGGAACCAAATCTCAACAGCCAATTTGGGGAAGGAAGAATTCTTTTCATATACTTCAAGCTTCTTCAACTGCATGAGCAGCAGATAAAGTAATTGAGTGGAGTAGAAACTTTGCAATCTAGCAACACCATCTTACATATTGTGTATTCCTAGAAGTTTCTGGAAGAGAATATGGGGAAAAGCTGGCTGGTTGGATTACAGGAATCTTGAGGTTATGCATTTCAAGAAGCAGAAACATCGCAATTTACATCTATTATTCAGATTACTTAGCTCTGGTTTATTAACAAAATACATTTAACTTTTTTTTTTAAAGGACCAGTGGTGACTTCCGTTGTTTGGGCTCAAAAGAAAAGCATCCTGCCAGTTTCAGCCTTTCAGGCAAAGGAGAAGAAAAATCTCATGATATAGTTATTTTCTTGCCAGATGGAATATTGTATTTATTTACACCATCTTATCAGATGGAATATTGTATTTATTACTTTTATAAAAGACTGGAAACCTTTATGACCTGAGCATAAGGAGTTACAGTTTAAGGCCTCACAATATGCAGGGCCTCACAAAATGACAGAAAATCAGTTTTCTAATTTTGCAAATGAGTTCATTATTTCTTTTATTAATAAAAGCGATCCAGCTTATTTTGGCAATAGTGTGTGTGTGTGTGTGTGTGTGTTAATTTGTAAATTAAACAGCTAATGAGGCTGTGTCTTAATAGGATGTGTTAATGCAGCCAGTAAAACTGAAACAATGAAAGCACCTTACTGAAATTTGTATGTGTGCATTTTCACATTTCTATAGCTGCCCTGGTCAAATAATCCATTAATAAGGGACTTTACGCGGATGGAATTCTGGTACAGAATTATGCACCAGCAGCCTGTCTGACTGAATTGAGGTGAGGAGAATTTATTTTTGAGGCATATTTTATAACCAAACAGATAAACTGGTTTTAGTATAGCTAGTCCTCACTTACTGCCTGCATTTGGGAATGGCAACTCTGTCACAAAGCGGCATGGTCATACAGTGAAATGACACATGATTGTGCCAGACTTCATCAGTTCCAGCTAGGGTCATTGAGTGAATTACTCACAGTGTTACTGTGTGTGTGTGATGTCACATGACTCTTGACATGCAACTTCCTGCTGGTTTCTCTTTTGACTTTGCTTCTTGGGAGCCATTTCTGAAGTGCGCAAATGGCAATCACATGACCACATACATGTGTGCCATTTGCCAAGCACCTGAAATGCAATCACATGACCATCGGGATGCTGTAACAGCCACAACTTCAAGCTGTCATAACTCTGAATGGTCACTGAATGAGGGATCAGTAAGTGTGGTCTACCTAGATATTTCATGAAATATTAGAATATGTACAGAAGAAACATACTTAAATACAAATGGTACCTGAATTTCTGATTTAGTTACTACTAATGAACCTAGTTTTCATTAAAAAATCTAGTTAGAGGATACAGGGACATTTTTAAATAATAGCACCCAATAAAAGTTCAGATGATAAAGGATGACATCTCTTAGTAATTTTTGACTCTGAGAATTACTATCAACATAATCATGACTCCCTGCACACTAATATTTCCTTTGATACAGTATGATCAATGTTGCAGAAAAACATTTATTATATTTCTTCCAGCTACTTAAAGGCATTTTAAACCCATTCTGCATTTTTCTTTATGTGACATTTTTACAGTCTTCATTTTCTGCTTTGCAGCCACTGAACAATCATGATCACAGGAGTTAGCCAATTATGATTGTCACAGGGTTAAGAAGTCCTTTTCTGTTTTACTTCATTCAAGATGTAGCTCCTGGAACAACATTTACAAACATTCACTTCCTTCCTGTGCTGACCATATTTTTTATGTAACACACAACATTAAATTTGGGGCCTTTAAGACTTCAGTTATTATACTTGATACTCAGGGCCAGAACGGAACATTCCTGTAGGAAATGAATTATACCTAAGAAATGAGACTTAGCTTTAATAGTGATCTTGACATTTAGGAAGGGATTTTCTTTGATAGACTATCTTGTGCACGCCTACACACATAAGTATATATACTGTCAAAAATCCATGTTTAAATTTTTACATACATTGTTCATTAATTTTTTATATCCTTCAATTGAAAATACAGGAAAATATATGGCAATAAATCACTTCTAAACCCAGTGGGGACTACATTGCTGAAAATGTACAGAGGAACTCAACCATCTCAAATTTCTCAAGACAAGAGGTAGCCTCTACATTCCTGCAGCACTGAAATTTTTCAAAGCTAAGCCAATAGCACAACTTCTTTGGGCCCCTTTTCCAGCTTCGTACAATTATAATTTGTTCGATCTAAATTTTTAAGATCGGCCTTCCAGTCCCAAAATGTATCTCTAATGCCATCATGAGATTGGAGACAGGCCTCAGAATAACAAAATAATAGAATCACAAGAGTTTTAGAAGGGACCTTGGAGGTCTTCTACTCCAACCCCCTGCTCAAGCAGTAAACCTTAAATCATTCCAGACAAATGGCTGTCCAGTCTTTTCTCAAATGCCTCCAGTGATGGAGCACCCACAACTTCTGGAGGCAAGTTGTTTCGTGGGTTAATTGTTTCTCACTCTTAGGAGATATCTCATTAGTTCTAGATTGCTTCTCTCCTTCTGGTATTTTGGAAAATAGCTTGACTCCCTCTTCTTTGTGGCAGCCCCTAAAATATTGGGACACTGCTACCATGTCACCCCTAGTTCTTCTTTTCACTAGACTAGACATACCCAATTCTGGCAATTGTTTTTCATATGTTTTAGCCTCCAGCCTTCTAATCAACTTTGTTGCTATTTTCTGCACCCTTTCCAGAGTCTCAACATATTTTTAAAAAAATATAGTGACCAAAACTGGATGCTTCATGAAGGTGAAGGCTCGATTGTGGGTGACCATACTCAACTACTGGCTCAAGTTATCTTTATTTCTCTTTGGTCTTGCTCCACTAACTTTGAGGGATGATTTTTAGTCCACATGGAAGAAGACAGTAGCAACTAAATGCTCGTTCTTGTCTACTCCCCAAGTCTTTTACACAGCATGGGATATGATCAGGCCAAAGCTCTCATTAAATAGTGTGTAGCAGACACTTTGCCTCTCCCAAGACATATTTTATTAACCTTGAAGTACCTAACCACTGGAGGGCCTTTACTCTGGCATGATGTCATGTCCTCCCCTCAGATAACCTTGAAGGCTGATAAAGGAAGATTCCTTATTTGGAGAGACAATGCCCCTGTGACTCTGGACACGTAGAAACAACAGAGAATTTACAGTGCCTGTACTACAAAGATGTCATCATTTCATGATTACTGATTCATGTTTACCCAGGACACACTAACATCTCCCTGCTTCCAGTCACTAATCCTGCCACCATACAATGATGCCAGATTCTGATTCTTCAAACTAGTCTCAATGAGCATCTAGTATGTTATTTAAGAGTATCTAGTACTGTGATAGATTTCGTTAGCCATATAATAACTTTTGTGCTCCTCTGTATCCATTTAATGTTTTTATTTCTCCCTGTATATTTGTTTAGACTTTTGTTTTATATATACAAAAAAAATGTGTGTGTGTGTGTGTGTGTGTGTGTAGGAAAGACTCAATACACAAGAGATATTAATGCCATTTGCCAGCATCAAGAGTTGCCTTCCCCAATCTGATGTCTCCCAGAAATGTCATTTTCCCTGGGGATTCTGGAAACTGCAGTAAATAGATGTAATCCAGAGCACATTTTTAAAATGTAAAGTCTAAGGCATGCATTTCTATTTACATGTTTTTTTCACCCGCCTCAATGATATGTTGTCTTAGCAGGCAATAGTAATGTGTGCTCATGAGGCTATGGCATTTGGGAATGGCACAATGGGTGTTATTAATAGCTTAACTGACACTAATGACATTGCCCTTACCCTTATTACAGTTTGTAAAATTATCATCAACAATCAGCTGAAGCCTTGATATCCCTAAAGCTATCAAAGGATGTAACACTTCATTCACAAGAACATGACTCTAGTTCCTTAGCCACAGAATCATTTCAGTAAATCATTATAAATGCATTAGGACAAAGATGTTATGAGCTATCAGATATTAACCTTCAGCTGTTAAAGAGAAGGCAGTAGCTTGCCTGAACTTTTTCATCTTCTGCTTTGTCAGAACATGCCTTGACTACCAATTATTGCTTTTACATTTGTTTTACTGCTAATAAAGCTTTTGTTTGTTGATTTGTTGGTTGGTTTAATTAATGGATATGGCCACCCATCCACCCAATGGAATTCTGGATGGTGAACAGAAAAATAGAAGCACAATACACAATCAAAATCAGTGAAAAAGAACCAAGTCAAAGGCTCTATAAATATTTTCTGACAACATAAACTCACACTGGGCTCCATTAAAAATAGCCCAACTGCAGTCCTTGAAGGAAAAACAATCTTCATACCTTTCTGGAAATCCGTTAAGGGCAGGTTAATCTGAATTACTGGGCAAAGTCTGTTCCATAAGGCAGAAGACAACATGACAAATAAAGCATGCTAGGATTTCCCAGGTGATGATTCTTCACCAAAGGAATCCAGATAATGTCTACCTAGCCAGATCTGGTAGGATAGACAAAGACCGCCAGAGGTTTAGTAGATTAATATTTCTCACATTACAACCATCATCATCACCATGGCCCCCTCATGGATCATGGCCATGGTGAGATGTTCTGTGCGCCTTCAGGATATCAGCAACTGAATGGGTGGTGGCTTATTCCCTGGCAGGTTAACAACTAGGTCATGTGTGTTCCAGAAAAAAATGTATGTCAAACACATTGTCAATGGTAAATACATAAAAGGAACACAACAAACTGATCATCAATCAGGTCAAAAAGATCATAAGTCATGTCTAATATCAATCATTAGACTGATACAGATATAGTCTATTTATTAATTGGGCATCAATCAGTAAATAGACTATAGCACTTAAATGGACCTGCAGGGCAACCAGTAAAGCAACTGATAGACCAAGCAAAGTGAAAGAAAAACAATCAAGTAATAGCAGTAGCAATAGCACTTAGACCTGTATACCGTTTTACAGTGCTTTACAGCTCCCAACTGTACTATTGACCCAACAATTTGGTTCCTCATTTTACCCACCTCGGAAGGCTGAGTCAACCTTGAGCCTAGTGAGAATTGAACTGTATATATGAAGTCTATTTCAAATAAAACCCTAAAACTAGGGAATTTCAAAAGAGAATATTTGATATATAGAAATGCAAATATTCAGGCTTAGAAACTGATGAACAGTAATTAATCGATCAAAAAAAATGATTTCTCCTCAAAAAAAAGGCTTTTATAGATACAAAATTGGAAAAACTAGATGTGAATGTCAATAATATTGATAACAACTATACACATACAACTGAAGGTCATCAAAGAAATACTTTTTTTGAAGAGGAACATTCAATTTTATTAACTTCTGAGACAGATAAGAAGTTGATGAAATTTATTTATTTAATTAATTAAGTAAATTTCGATAGTGCCCATCTCATCTAAGTGAATCTGGGCTATTTACAAACAACATAATAAAACAATATAAAACATGAATAAAAGCACAGTTAAATTTAAAAAACAAGGCTAACATTTACAAGTTAAAAGTCAAAAATCAAACTAGAGAAGAATAAAAGAATAAAAAAATCAAAGAAATAGATGAAAACCCTGAGCAAACAAATGCTGAACATCAGTTCTCTGATAACAAATCATTGAACATATGAAAAATTCAAACTATGCTGCTCCCATCATTGAAAAAGACAGGTAGAAAACAAAAGCAAAGTTTTTGAAAGATGCAAATTTAGAGAAAATATTGAAATAAAGTTTTTTAGTTCTAGTTTTGGTTAAATAAAGTTTTTAGTTCTAGTTTTGGTTAAATAACATTTTAGTTCTAGTTTTGGTTCAAATGAATCAACTGATTTATAGCATAGCTCCAGAATTGGGACAGAGTGCCAGAAAACAAAAGCTTAATCACCAAATTGGAAAATTTGATTGGAAAAAAAAAAGATCAATATAATAAGAACCGTTGTCAACAATCTAAAGAATCTGAAGGACAGAAAACTGAAAAATAATAAGATCAACTAAGAAGTTAAGGAAGCCTCAAAAAAAGTAAATCAATGATTTATGGTGTTTCAAAGAAAAATAAATGCTACTAAATAAACTGACAATTTTGACATTAATAGTTATCAACAAACCAGCATCCATTTTATGAAATATTTCTGGGAAATACTACAATCATAGATGCTTGCTCCAATAAAGGTGAAACATTAAAAGTTTGGAGCAACCTCTGGGAGAACCCCAAAGAACATAAAAAGGTTGCAACATAGATAAAAGAGAATGAGAAAAACATTGCCTCAATTCAAAGAGAATGATACAATCATAATATCAGAAATGATTAAAAAAACAAACAAAAAAAGCTAAGAAGTGGAGTGTACTAGGAAATTGGAAGTTCAGTTGGATTTTTGACTTAAGCATCTGATGCTCTCTGCAAAAGACTGACTATTCAATTTAATGAAATACTACAAACTGGAAAGGTTAAAAGAATGGATAATAAAAGGTAAAACATTTTTAGCAAAAATAACAGCAACAAGTGTGCAGCTGTAGGCAACTACAGACCAATTACTTAATTGCCAACATTGTTTAAGCTGCTCACTTGTATATTAAGCAACTGTATTTTCAGGTTACATATTCAAAAATTCATTGCTTCTATTCTGGGGGAAAAAACGTAAAAAAAAAAAGACAGGCAAAGAAAAAACAACTTACAAATGGTTTAAATTGATAATAAAAGAGCACCTGCTTCTCTTCCACATAGCTCAATACAGAAATGTTTGAATATATTTCCCATGAGTGCAAACAGCCAGAATTTTGTAAAAGAAGTGTGAGGGAAAAAATGGAAAATGCTAATGGTAAGTAGTGAATAAAATGGAAATGTTCAGAAGAGGAATCTATCAAGGGAATACATTGTCGCCATTGCTTTATATCATCTCAGTGATAACCCTCACCTTAATTAAAGCAAACTTAGTTATATTAAATGTTGAACCAAAATGTGAAATATTTCAAACAAACTATATCTTGAACACTGGAAATATTGCCCCAGTAGAAATGGACGCAGAAAATCAGTCTTCACTCAGGTGCAGCTGGAACTATAAGGATATCACTTTCTCAACCACCTTATCTGAGAATGGAAAATTCAAGAATGGGTCTTTGTTGGCCTGAAGAATGTGTTAATCACTTTCCTTAACCAGTCTAGCTGACTTAATCAACCAGGAAGGGTAAGGGTTAAGTAAACAAGCAATGACCCTTTGTCTCCACAAATCTTCCCAGATTTACTTCCATATGGCCAAAGGCAATCATAAAAACTTGACAGACAATTATCATTTCCCTGTAACTTGCTCCAATACTGAAATCAATATAAATTGATCTGCTCAACTTTGTCTGCAAAGAATGGTCACAATTGCTTAAAGCAAGCTTTCATTAGTTCTGACTTCTTCTCCCAGCAGCTTGATGGAGGAAGTGCCACATAATACATTACTGGACAACCCTTGCCCCATTGGCAAGATACTTCCTCACCTAAACAGAGAAACAGAATGATCCACAATGGGTGAAAAAGCAGTGGGAGAAGGAGCAACTTCTGACTTCCTGCTGGCTTCCCCATTGAGTTCCTTGTGGGAATCTGGCAGGGAGCTTTGGAAATCTTCCTTCCCCTCCCCTCTCCTTTCTTCCTCTGTCCTGTTCTGCCCTGCAAGGGATTGCAAGACTGGCTGGGAAATGTCATGGAACATTGAAAACAAAGACCATGTGGTTGCAGTAGCAGCCCAGCAGCGCAGCAGCAGCAGCCAGCACTGAAGCAGCTGAAACTTCCCCAAATTTCATTCTTTCAGGAATTGTGGGTCCTGGGTTTTGGATACATTCAGTAAATTAGCCCATTTGAGTGATCTTGGTTCAAAAATTGTTGTCTTATGGTACACCTTTTTGCTCAGTTAAAGATCATGACAAGGGTATATAGATAAAATTTCCGGCCTGTTCTGTGCAGATTTTAGACTCTCTAGCAAGAGATTCCATTCTATTTCCTAGCAGATACCTGCAGCATTCTGTTTGTACTATGGTATAATGGTTAGTTTCAGTCCTAACATAGCATTAACGGTAATACTGGCTGTGAACCTTGATAGCTAATTGGAATGCCTATGTTCAGAGGGAACCAACCACAAGGAAATAGTATGATTTTCATGGTCTTGTAAAGCCACATGGATAACCAGTGCTTTCATACAGTGTTATGAAAGCATAACACTGTATTACATAACTGTTATTTTTATTTTAACTGTTATATTTTTAGCTATGTTTCTAGCACCCTTCACTATTGGCCTTGTTGGCTGGAACTCTTGAAAGCTGCCATTCCACAACATCTGGACGGCCATCATTTTCTTGATCCTTCACCAAAATAGCTTTTATGCGGAAAGTGAAAGTATCCCATTAAATATGCTAACATAAAGACACCAAAATGAAAACATGAAACATAAGTATTCGTGCTATTGTTGATAGTGATGAAGCACAATGTTGACTCCAGTTTATGGTCATCTGTCTGACACACTCCTCTAATTATTTTCCCATGGCACATTTATTCTATTTAATTGGTGATGATATAGATTTTTCTATCTTCTTCTATATCGGCTTTAAGTTCTTTGTATTTTCTTCCCAGCTTAAATTACCCGTAGGCAGGATGCATATTTGTGTAATTTTAGAAATAGCAGGGAGTTCTTTTTGAAGCTTTCCCATGGAACGTATTTCAGTCTGTAGGACAATGTTGTGATATTCTCCATCTGTAACTTCAGACTTATCACTGATGGAGAAAGAAATATGTTTTCCAGCATTTGCAGATTTGGTTCAGAAGAGCAGAAAGATAACTATTTGTTATTTTTCTATTATCATATTCTATTGATTTATTTGCATGATGCCAAAAGTAGACGCCAAGGAGAGAAAAAATTAAACAGTGTTGTCTCTGCTTAAAGCATCTGGCAATATTGCAGAGAAAAATCTGATGTGGAAATAATTTACATTAATTTCTCCAAAGCAGATGAAAAGGAAACATAAAGAACAGGCCTCGTCATATCCAATGGGATAGTCTAAGAAATGACATAGATTTGTAGTCTTGTGCACACTTACTTGGAAGCATTAAACTCAATAAGGCTTACTTCAGATGGACCTGAATACTGCTATTTGTTTTCAAAAATAATCATCTCCAATTCCTAAAGAGGAGACAAATTACTTAAAATCAAAACCAAACTGAAGCATGTGAAAGTGGACGAGACATGGGCTCTGCAAGAAACCAAGACCTGGTGTGGTGGAATGTAGTATAGAGTCCCAGGAGGGAGGGGCTGCTTCCCAGAGGAGCAAAGAGGCAGCTGAGCTTGGAATGTCTGATAGG
Organism: Ophiophagus hannah; assembly: GCA_000516915.1. Lineage (NCBI taxonomy): Eukaryota > Metazoa > Chordata > Lepidosauria > Squamata > Elapidae > Ophiophagus > Ophiophagus hannah. Next base: position 958,378 of record AZIM01000055.1, read on the forward strand.
CAGGAAGAGGGCAAAGATGGCCCCTCCCTAGCAGTTCACAGAGTATCTCTATGGTGGTGGAGTTTTTTTAAGATTTTTTTTTTTATCCCGCCTTTATTATTTTTATAAATAACTCAAGATGGAAAACATATCTAATACTCCTTCAGCTTCCTATTTTCCCACAAAATATACAGATAGCTGCTTTGGTTTGGCAAGATTTCTGCCTATGGGCAAACAACAATAAAGTAGTTATTCAAAGTAATTCCACATGTCATTCTTGGGTCTGACAGCCTTGTGGAGGTTCTAAATAAGATTTTCAGTATTGATGAACATGGCTAAAACTGAAAATAAGCTCTGGCCATTGTATTCACAACAACTAACATTTCTGGGAATCCTGTTGTTTTGTCTTGAAGCCCACAGACTGGATGAAATGAAATTGACAACAGCAAGAGAAGTATGGAGCTGAAAAGGCAAGTGATAGAAAAACAGAGGCAGGAGAACTGAAGGGTTGGAACTGAAGAGACATCCTGATGAAGAGCCTGATGAAAATGAAAGAGGGAGGAGGAAAAGGGATGGAGGGAACAACAGCACTCACTGCAGGAGAGGACAAGAAGAAAGAAGATTTACACAGATCACATATAGATATGCATAAAAGTGCCTGGGTTCATTTCAGTCAAACACTCATGCCAGTCCTCAATATGGCCACAAGGCAATCATGAGGAAATGGAAGAGGACATGCATATTTCATTTCACATTGATTGGCTCTTAACAGCAGTCACCCAAGGGTCATATCTACATACCAATAATTGTCTTCTAGGCCAGTTTGAATCTCAAAGATATTCTTTTCTTTGAAGTAATCTCACCAAACTTTTCATTCTGCAGAAAAAAATGCCTCTAATTTACTATTTATTTATCAAATGTATACATAGTCCATCTCATTATCTAAGTAATTCTAGTGTTAGGGTGAGGTGGGGCAGATCTAACTCAGAATGAGATCAGGAAAAATCGATGAAATGAAAGGGCTTCACAAGAAGGGAACAATTCTACACTGGATGGATAAGTTAAATGAGATATGCTTTCCCTAAGAATGACCTTGTAAATTATGCATTGGTACTTAATCCTCGATCTTTACCATATCATTTAAATGTAGGACTTGGCAAATTAACTCTGATTTCCCCTTTTGTTTGTTGCAGTCAATTATGAAATGAAGTGTGGGTATAGGTATGTTTTCATATCTTTCCAACCTATTGCTACCTTTCTTTTAAATAATCTTCGTAACCCTTTTTCTTGATGGAACCAGTTATCCTCCATCAGAGCAAGAAAAAGGAAAGTGTCCCACGACCCCAAGTAATAGTATGAATGTATCCATGCTGCTTTCTAGACAACAGTGTAGAATCATCACCATTGTCTTCTTCAAGGATGTCCTTTTACCAGATAATCTACAACCGCAGTAATTCCTTGGTAGCCTCTCACTCTTATTGAGTCTGCCCAATTCTACATAGCTTTTCAAGATTACCCACGGTCATCTGGGTACTTTTGGGGCAAGACTATTCTTAATGAAGAGGAGCATTTCTGCTTTGATAAGAGGCAAATGTAACCATCAGAATTAGTATCCCTTAAGATGGTCAGAAGATCACTTCCCCACTTCTCTTCATGCCCTCACCACTGTAATATGATCTTCCTCCTGTTCATGTATCTCGATACTGGCACAGATCTTGAAATAATACTTTGAAGCACATTCTCCATGAAATGACAAGGAATGGCTGGACCTTTAAACGTCTGCTTCTTTAGTGTGACTCCCGTTCCCTTCAATATTCCTAGGGCTAAATATATTATTTCAGAAATAGATTGAATGTCATTTGTTTGTTTATACGCTCCAGATAGAACTATAGAAATAATGCCGGCTGGCTGCCCCCAGATGTAGGGCCTTTCCTGTGGGAGCTCCTACCCTTTGGAACCAACTTCCCCTGGAGCTGCGGTTGGCCCTTGACCTTCATGCCTTCCGCCATGACCTCAGGACCTGGCTTTTCCAGCAGGCCAGCCTTGACTGACGTGAGGGCTTTGGGATTTTAATTATCTTAGATTTTAGTTTATTTATTCGGCCATTATTTAATTTGGTTTTAATTTGTTGTTGTTATTGTTTATGTTTTGTTTCATTGTTGTTTTTAGTATGTAAGCTGCCCTGAGTCCTTTGGG
>AZIM01000055.1:1141578-1161571 GCA_000516915.1 Ophiophagus hannah
AGACTCATTTCTGGCAGAGTTTGGGGGAAGAGAAAGAAAGACTTTTGCTGCTTTCCTTGCATGTAGCCAAAAGCAGAAGAAAGAAGCGGAAAGAAGCAGCCCGGTGGACAGTCAAGGCGCGAGGGGCAAGTGAAGCATGTTCCCCCTCCGTCCTTTCCCCCCTCTCCTCACTACGTGTTGTTCACAATGCAAGCGACACAAGTCTTGTGTTCCCACAAGCCATGTGGGTGGAGCAGGCTTGTGTTCCCACACAGCCTGGATTAATTGCTTTGGGGGGTGCCTTGGGGGTGACATTTCTCTGCAGACCACCAAAATTTTCTCACGGACCACCAGTGGTCCCCGGCCCACTGATTGCGACCACTGGACTAGACTGTAGGTTAAAACATTTTTAAGCTCACCTTTTAATTTAAAAAATAGCTTTATTTCCTGTCTGGCTTTTATTTATTTGCTGCATTGAGAATGACTAGTGCTAACTGCTGTCTGTTTATGCTTGGCATAATTCAGATTCCAAGCAACATACCGATTTTATTTCCAATAGAAACCACTCATTTAATTGCATGACAAGTTTTATGAGCCATGCCTCAGGCCGCATTTATACAGGAAGTACCTTGGTATTCAGGAGACAGGAACTTTCCCAAAGCACAGCCAAAATAAGCTTCCTGGTGAATTCAAATGCTGATTTTTCATAGATTTTGTATTCATTTTGCTGAATATTTATTTATATAATCTCTTAATACTGAGTAGTCTGGAGATGAGGGTTTAAAAAGAAATCACTTCTATTCTATGGGTTCACTTTCCTTTTCATACTTAAAATAGATTTTAATTCTAAAGCTGATTGAATGAATAATGAACCACATATATTTCTAGCTGTATAGAGACTGGCTGATTATTATTAATCCAATTTTGAAATCAATATATGATTTAATGGGCCAAGTTGTTATGTACAAATGATCTTCCATCTCCTACTTGTAACCTTCACAAGTTCCACCTGAATGAGTTGTGGAGTAGCTTCCTAGCGTTTGAAGTTAATCACTGACCAGATAAAGCAAAATTCAGATAACAAAAACAAGCTCAGCTTAAAGGGATATTTTAAACACTAAAAAAAAAATATTGGGATGTGTGGGGAAGGTCCAAGAAAATTTGTTGGCACAACTGAACAGTCAGTAGCATTGCTTCTTCTCAGATAATATCTTGATCAATGGCACTGAAATTTACTTTATAATCCCTTTCTACATACCCTTAAAATCCATGGTTAAAAAGTTCAGTCTCCTGTTCAACTTCATTAATTTCACTATCATTGACTTGATAGTGCTTGAAGCAGCTTAAGCTAAAGCAAAAACTAGAGTGACCAGGGGTGGGATAGAATTGCTGTTGCTTATTTTCTAATTTAATTGAAGTGTAATGTCTTAATTTGACCCAGAAAAGTTGCATGTTTTTTGAAGGGGGGAACCCCATGACTTTTAATCACCATCCCAATCAAGCAGCTGCAGCCTACATCTTTTTCGTCCTTTGTACAGGATGTTGGGCTGGCATGCAAGGGAGCACTGACTTCTCTACTGTTAGCTACAAGCTTCCTCTGGACACTGAAAAAGAGCAGCCATTTTTTTCCAGACTCAAATTATGGTAAAAAGAAGGGTAAATTAGGAATAAGAGTGTCTTGGCCCGCAAATCCCAGTTTAAGCCCAGACAAAACTGAGTTGTGCCATCCAATCAGGTGATGGTATCAGGTGGGAGCTGACACCCCAAATGAAAAAGATCAAGTTGCCCCCTCCTGCATTATCATGTTGTGTAAACCAGTGGTGGGATTCAAATTTTTNNNCTACCAGTTCTGTGGGCGTAGCTTGGTGAGCATGGCAGGGGAAGGATACTGTAAAATGTCCAGTCAGAGGTGGTATTTTCCGGTTCTCCGAACTACTCAAANNNTCCGCTACCAGTTTTCCAGAACTGGTCAGAGCTTGCTAAATACCACCTCTGATGTAAACACTATTTCATTTAACAGCACTAATAACTGCGGGGCTACTTAGTTTTGAAATTCCAATGAGTTGTTATATATTTCATGGAAGTAGTAAAATCACAAAAGGAAGAGGGTTGGAAATTTAAAAGGTGGGAGAGGATAGAAACATGACTATAATCATCACACAGATTGTGGTTTTGTTAATTTGCAGCATCAGTTCTTGCCAGTGGCATAATAAAGGTAAAATTAAAGGCAAGGGTTGTAAGATTGCTTACAGCAGGTAACTAGCACAACAAAAGAGGAAAAGAGATGATAACTCTAGTACAGAACCCAGACTGCTAACTTTCATTACCCAGGGAAAACAAAAAGTAGTTTTAAATATCAAATGTACTTAATAAGGGAATCTAGACTAGAAATATACAATATGTCTCCTAATGTTGAATTACAATTTCTGGCAAGCTTCACTGCTGGCCTCACGTGCATAGGGCTTCTAGGAGTTAAAGCTCAACAACATCTGGAGGGTCACAAATTATCCACCCCCCAACTCTTACTCATTATTCCAGATGAGAAGGAATCTCAGAATTCACTGAAAGCCACTTGCCTGGTCTTTGCTGAAAGAGAAGTGATTTTTACTGAAAGCAAACAAAAAATTAACCTAGCGACAACAGCTCTTACAGTTTTAACTAACATGGCAGCACAGGCAGAGGAGCCAGTTGTGAACAAAAGAATGAGGGTGACAATAATGCAGAGTGTATCCAGTTTTATCATGAAATTTTTTGATGTATTATATTTTTGTTGTTGTAGAAAATGCAAGTACTAGGAGAAATGGATAATTGTGCACAAAAAAGAAAATTCTAGCATGTTCTCAAAGCATGTTGCAGTTGAAATAGATTTCTTTCTGAGGAAAGAAAGACTGTTCAGTGGGGATAACATTCCTATTATGGAGCATAAATAAATAATACATGGCTGCTTCTTTAACCATTTAATCTTGAACTCAAGCACAGCTATTAGGATCTCGGGTATTATAACTCTTTAAAAAATTATACTCAACATGTTATTGAACTATGTTAGCCATTTTACACGTTATATAATTGTGTCAGCTAAAGATTAGATAATGACAGATCTACAGTTATTTTACTCATGAAGCGTTCTACAATTTAGGATTAGTATGAATGGGAAACTAACTGTTCTGTTTTTCACAGTTTTATAACATGCCAAAATGTAGTAACTTAAACCTTGTGGAGTGGAAAAAGTGTTATGAATAAAAAATGACATAAAGATGTTCTAGCTGTCATACATAATATTGCACATGTAATCCCTGATTGATTCCACTCTTCCCTTCTAGGGTTAATGGCTGTTTGAGCCATCACTCACAACTAAATTCTGTTCAAAGCCAAAAAAGTAATTACTAACTAGCCACAGGACATAAATATATATATAAATGATGAGATATACTATATTTTAATTTCAATTATTGAATTTATTTCTATTTGTTTTAGACATGCAGTATTCTATGTCATGTTTATGTTACTCTGTGAAAATAAGAGAGTTAGATTTACATAATTAGCAAGTGAACTAAACCTCCAGATCAAAATGAGAAATTGAAATATTTGGGTTTTTTAAGTAACTTCTCATATGATAGTGATATTATAAATAGGATACTACTTCAATTCTTCTATACTACTAATATTTCTTGAGTATATGAAGTATAACCTGGGAAAACTCTGAAGCAATAATTCCATAGAATTCCTGCTCTGGGCAGTTCGTGATCCAAAAAATTAATACAATGGTATGTTCAGATCTCAGTAAAGAGAATTCATGAGAGGAAAAATACAAAGGTAATTCAAAATCAAGTTCTGTATGAGGATCTTCAAAAGATATGTCTGCTCAGAGATGCATCTTACATGCTCACTTTTCCACATTAGCTTTTCAAGTGAGACAGGTGAAGAAAAAAAAGCAATACAAAATTTACCAGATGAACAGCAGAGCTGCTTCCTCATTCAGTAAGTAAAAACAGAGAAGAGACAAGTAGTAGTAGCTCTTAGTTTCTAAAGAATGGAGAAATTTTAATGATTGGATGCAGGACAAGCTTTGAGTGCTCATTAGAAAGCCACCCTATATTTCCCTCCAAAGGAAATGTGGATCTGCAAACATCTTGTTACAATATTTCCTCTGCATTGAAAATTGAGCCAATTAATTTCTGCTGTTAATTAACTCAGCTCCCAAAGCACAAGAGTAATGTTTAAATTAACATTATTTACATAAATTATATGGTTGCCATTTTAAACAAAGAACTCTAGGCACCTAGCAAATAAAAAATAGCATTAAAAAACAATATAAAACAGTCAATAATACAATAATCAAGTCATCACACAAATAACTTAGTCTCTGATCAGCAATGCCCTTGGGTGTGGAAAAACCCTAACAATGATTCCTTCAATTGGCCCCAGGAGTTCAAGGTGAAAGAGCTTTCAGGATTGGTATTATAAGGTTCCATTTAACCACCCATTTGCACCAAATGTAGCTTCCACCTGTTCTGCAAGGGTGTTTATTGCAGTGTATGAATATTGTTTGCCCCATTCAAGGGTGCATTGCCATTGCAATCACAGAGCCCAATATGGGCAGTAGTTCACTACTAAGCTATTTATAACAAATAGAACCTAAAACTGTCAGTGCTTTAATTTTATCTATTAATTTCCAAATTAACCTATTAATTTGGTTAGTTTTGATTATAACAATGATAGGCTTCCTACTATCCTTTACCAGTGCTATAGCCCAAACCATATGGAGTACATTGAATTGGCTATGTACAAATTGGATCTATTTAAAAGTATGTAATTGTAAAGATATTTTAGAATGTAAAACTCTTATTGCTATCTGACTGCTGAATTATAAATATATTTTAACTGAAATATACTTTATAATTTTAACAAAAAATAGAAAATTACTGACACAAAAGAAACACTTTTTCTATTCTTTTTTTATCCATGCACATTAATATATGCTTTTATCTCAGAAGGTGACTGTTCCTCTGTAATGTATTTCTAATCTGAAGGGTATTTGTTTCATGAAATCATATGCATATGAATTAATCAAAGATATTCTATTTTATGCATTGTACAGTTGACCTTAACTTAATTTTTTGTTTGTGTAAACTGCTTATATTCTTCTTCTTTTTGTTAGCATAAGAGTATGATTAATCATATGTTCTATGAAAACAAGACTTCAAATCATGGGTGTCCTAAAGGCAAGAAATGTCATCAAGTTATATATTGCCAGAAATATTTGTAGTATTCAGCATTTTTCTATAGTGCCTGTTGCAATGTGACCTATGTTTAAGCATTTGGATGTACATTACTGTACTGAAAAGAAACACAAATGTATCAGTGATAAACCAATGAATTTATCCTTTAGTATATTCATCAGTTCTTGGACTGTTATCAGTTCTGTATTTAATGAATTTAGTTTTGGCAAATGATCGTGTTCATTAATCCTGCCAAGATATTTTGTCTTATGCTTGAAATGTGCTTATCACACTCCCAAAAAGTCACCTCATTTATGGGAAGCCATGTCACACATTAAAGGCAATCAGTCAACAAGAGAAAACTTGCATTTGCGTGAAGTGAAAACAGATTGTTAGACAGAGCATGTGAGACAGAGTGTTAGCTTCCAAATCCACTAGCATTAAGAACTGACTCTTGAGATCTTACATCTAATGTTCTGAGGGAGGGAATTATAGCCATCACACCATCATATAGAAACAGTATGTTTTTTAAAAAAATATTAGTCTCCTGGAAATTTAAAAGTTCTGTTAATGAGTGGTTCCACAATATGGGAATTAAGAAATGTACTTGTTCTAGTTGAGGCTACCAATCCTTTCAAGGGAGCAAAAATATAATTTGAAGGTGCTTCTATACTGTTATCAGAGATCCAGATGAGACAGAATTCTGAGTTTGAGAGTGAGAATATATGTTTTCTTAACATTGATAAAGAGCAGGTGAACATTCTTTTGTATTTCCTAAAGGCTAACTAGCTACACCTTAAATAAAGTAAAAAGATCAAGGGTATCAAGCAAGACCTACTTAAATGTACTCGTAAGATGAGCTAAAGTACACTCTTGTCCAGTTTATCAGGTTCTGTAACCTTTTTCTTTGCAATAAACCTGACCAAAACTATTGTGCAATAATCTAGTTTCCTTAATTATTGTTAGGAGGCTTAACAAGTGATTTCTGAGGTCAGTTTCACTGATATACCAACTGCAACATCATCTTTTTCTAAATAGGATAACAGCTAGTAAATGTACACACCAGTGTCTCCCTATTTAGGTAATTCCAAAGCTTTATGTGGAGCTACTCTTTACTGCATAAGCGGCATCCACGAATAACACAGGGCCCAGGCAAGATACCTGGTTACCGGTATGTTCACATTGCATTAAGGAGTAACTGAGCTACTTTTAAATCACTTTTGGAAGACAAAACCCTAAACAATTTGAGACCAGATCATCCTCCACAATACAGAGCCTGCTATTTGAATCAATAATCATGATAGCATGATATTTTGAAAACACATTGCCCAGAGCCCCTGCAAATTTAACTATCTACATTCTCTATAGCAGGGCTGTCAAACTCACAGCCTATGGGCCAGATGCATCACGCGCTGGCCACACCCATGCCCGGTTTAATGAAAAGGAAAAAAGTTGTGATACATCATGACATGACGACACGAGTTTGACATCCCTGCTCTATAGCACTGTTTCTCAACCCTAGCAACTTTAAGATGTATAGACTTCAACTCAATGGTAACTGGGGAATCCTTAGAGTTGCCAGGGTTGAAACTTTCTGAAGGCTCTTAAAATCAGTATTATTGCCAAGTACTCACAAAACATAGTTTTTCCAAGTCTGGAACTATGTCTGATGTTTTGAATTAGGGCCATATCCTGGAATTGTCCTCCTGTCTCAATCTATACATAAAGTTGCTTAACTATAGCTATCATGGCACTTATATGGATCCCATTTCAGCCAATGGCGGTAAAGCTCAGATATCAAGCAGAGGTTATTTTTGGCAGTTATGCAAAACATTCAAAGGAAATGTTTCAAAAAAGTGTGCTAGCACAAATAAAGTACACTTCCTCAAATATTAATGCAGCCATATTCTTTGAAAGGCTTATTTGAAAATCTCCTACTTGCCTGGGATGCGTGTAGAAGCCTTTGTAATAACTATCAAAACTAAGCCTGAGGTGAGTTATGTACTAACAGAATACCACCATACATGCAGTCTTTAAAAAAATGTTTCCTTGGAGCAACACTTTTATTACTTTCTACCACACACATACACATCACTTTTCACTGCAATTAAGCTTCAAAACAGTGAGCTGACATCAAGTCTACAAGAAAGCTTACTTGCAGAGGAAGTCAATTTTTCAAACGGAAGCCAAACAAAACAAGCTATTCCAATTAGCAATCGCTTATATCCAATCCTCTTTCCTCAATTAGTTATTAAAATTATCTAGGATTAAGAAAAGAACCAGGGAAGGCAATTCCTTGATAAAAAATGTGGAGGAATCTGGATGAGGAAGTATTTGAGAGCCTGAGGTTACATGCCATCTATAAATTCTATAGAGACTGTTGTTAAATTGATATTTTCTCTGCAACCATTATCATTTTCTTCTCAGTTTGGCAATTCTGAATATATAGACTTTTGGCTAAGCAGGCCATAGGCTAGCAGTGATTCATCTCACTGGACTGCCTATCATAAATCACATTGTCTCGCTAAAAGGTTATGATTTCAGGTCTAATTTGCTTCTGCTAAATTCTAAAAATTAAGTTGTCTTTTATCATGATTCCTTATTTATTGTTTAATAAATATGCTGAGGAAATTGCTTGTCTTAAAGGAAAAAAGGTGTGAGATTTTTTTTCTGTGTTTAGAAGCCTTTGAAAAAAGAAAAATCAGATCAACAACACATAATCAAATCCAGCTGCAGAGTGCTGACTCTTATTGGTTGAAACACAGGCTAGGGCTTTTGCAGGGAGCCACTCCCACATACAGACCTGCATTGCAGTCATGGGGTTTTTTTAATCCTGTTCATCAGTGGCAACAGTCAGAAAGGACACATACATATCTCCTAAATTTTGATGTTTAAAATCAGGTATTATCAAAAGTTTACATCTTATTTGTAAGTATGGTAAAACATATTTTCCCCACTGTAAATCTCTTCATGGAAATTAAAGGGATTACAAAGGGACATACATACTTAAGTGAAATCAGCAGTCATTAACATTGACTAAAATGCAACACATGAAATTTGTTATCCTTAAATAAACTATGAACAATCTCCCAGTTCAAGTATTTCCTCTGATAGACATATATTTGATGGACCAGCCTAGACATTTTTTATGGAATAAAAAAATGTTACCAGTCACAAGACAAAAACATACAGAAACATGCATTCCTGCATTATATAATATTGCTGATACGTGAGTAGGGATAAATAAAATTATTGAAACATTAATATCTTCTGACCTTCCTCCTTTTATTTACATCTTTAAATATCTCTATATCTCTATATCTCTATATATCTATCTATCTATCTATCTATNNNTCTATCTATCTATCTATCTATCTATGGAACAGGTTGCTCTATATACAGTAATTCTATATATTATTAAAGCCTCCTGCAATACATTCTTTTATAGGGATGTCATCCTTGTGAAAAAATATACAAAGATAGACACATTATCCATGCAGCAGTTATTGCATGGGATAGAATCCATCTGCTAGTAAATGAACTGCAGACATATAAAACTCAAGATACAAAAACAGAAATTAATCACCATAGTTCTAAGCACAAAGCAGATATTCATAAACATATAATTGACATATTTAAATGCTTGTGCTGGATTATCTAATAAAATATGTAGTATGATATTCAAAAATATCAATTTTGTAAAAGAAATACTAAAATTCTGGATTGTTACCATGCATGGAGTTACAATAAAATAATTTAAAACAATCTAGCTCTGAAAAACAAGGAAGGTAATCTAATTCAAAAAAAATAACACCTGCTCATTTGAATACACTCTTTTAAGGCAGCATTAAAATGTCAAATAACAGTTTTAGAGAAGTTGGGATTTTGTAGAATATACCTCTTTTAAGATTTAATCCAAATATTTTTCATGTCCAAGAGATGGATTCTTAAAAATCAATTCTTTATAACTGAAAGAGAAAACTCTGCAAAATAACTCCCGAGCAGTTGGCCATCTTGGCATCACTAGAAAACATCTCCACATACACCCTTCATAGATTTTATTCCCAAGATTAACAATTTGTTGTTATACATTTAAGAAATTTTTAGAAAGAGAAATGCAGGATATCATACTGGTGTAATTTTCCAACATACATTTTAATAAAGCTTATTTTCAAGAATAACTTTTTCCAGTCTGAGATTTCTAGATAAAACAAATAGGTACATATATATGGATGAAGGTGAAGCAAAGATATACTAGTGCTACCTTAATTTTTCACCATGTAATTAATTTGATTTTAAAAATTCTTGCTTGTCCTCAGCTTGCCCAGCTAAATGGCAGCACTTAAGGCAAACTTGACTGATCCTGAAAAGCTCAACAAGGTCAAATTTGGTATTTGAATAGGAAATCAACAAGAAATACTTCGGCTATAGGTTCAAACTAGAAGTCAAAAATAATTCTGAAAGAAAGAGATGGCAAACCACCTGTGTATTGATTCCAAATTATGTCCATGAAATCACCAGAAGTCAGGTCTGTCTCAAAGGGAACTTTTTTCCATGTCTTAAGTAGGTTTAACTATGTTATTAAACTGCCATCCTGAAGGTGTTCTCACTATTATCAACATTATTTGACCACTGTTTTCTATAAATCCTATTATATATTTGTGTAGTTAAGTGCATGTATTTAATGTCTCATCAAATCATTTCTGCATTTCTTTACTTTCGAGAAATCTAATACTACAAACCACTGAGAAATTTTTTGATAATGGTTCCATTTCAACTAAAAAGCAAAACACTGTTTACTTGTGTTGTAAATTTGTTTATAAGAATGTAGAATTTATAAGATTTGTTTAGTATTAATATAAATACTTCAACTGTAAATCAGGAAAAATCAAAACTGTAATCCTAACACCAAATTATCATCTTTCCTCTGGACAACTGAATGAAATAAACGGTTGTTTGAATTTCACTGAGCATATATGCAACTGTGAATAAAGAAACTGAGGGACCCAATCCACCGTTCTATGCCTCTGAAGAAAAGATGTCTGGCAAGGTCTTAGCCGTTGTTCCCGAGAGATTTTGCTCTTCCTTGGGCGGTGGGGACAGCGCCTTTCTTTCTGCTGGGGACAATAATGTTGGCTCCTCCGCCTCAGCTTTAAGGGAGCGCAGCCGAGAAGAAATGGCGCCCTTTCTCAGGCAGTCCAGCAATAACAGAAACCGGCGAAAGGGTCGAAAAGCCTCTTGGCAGAAAAACTAACATTTATTTATCTAGCCTACGAAACTCCAACTGAAGCTGATTTATCAGCTAAAAAGGCTGAGCGAGACTCTATTGTATTTCCTCTTGAGGGTCTCTTCTGTGGAAGGATGGTGGGGAAAGCCGGGAAGATGGGTATCTATCAAACCAATCTGAGCCGAACGTTTATTTCGAATTTCATCAGCGGGGTCGACCGATTTGAACGGTTAACGGCTTTTTCTGTGAGCGTCTCGCGTATCTGGGGGGGGGNNNGGGGGGGGGAACGCAACACGCGCCATCGAAGCGCCTCCTTTCACCCTGCAAGCCAAACGCAACTCGGCTCCATGCGGCGGATCCCAAGATGGAGTTGTGAGCGAGCAAAATGGAAGGACCATCTTTTCCCTCGGTACTTTCTTTCTAGGACGGCGAAAGCACAGCCGAGAAAGGACCAATGAACAAACCAGCCCAGAAAGGGGGCAAGCGAATAACCAAGCCACGTTTCAGACAAAGCAGCCGGGTTCCCAACCTCCTATTCCCTCCCTTCTTTGCCGTCCTTTTTCAACCCGGCGCTCCCAGATGCATTGGACTGGCTACAGTAACTCCTTGAGGGTTCCTCAAGGGCGGCGACATCACGTGACGCATATACTCCAATATATCAGGAAAGCGCGCACCAGTTCGGGAAAAGTTACCCAATACTGATACACGCTTTCTCGACAAGCGAGGAAGCACTGCTTCCCGCCCAAAGGGAAGCGCAGATTAGCCGCTTAGAGAAAGAAACACAGCTGCGCCGTTGTGCTCCCTTTCCAGCCCAGCGTTGTTCTCTCCAAGCACGAGCTGAGCAAGCCTAAACGCGCGCCTCAGGCGCGCGCACATACACACTCCTCCTTCAAGCGGCCGATCTCGCGCTGGCCGTTCTTTCCTACCCACTCCGCCTCTATGGTTTAAGGCGGCGCAACGAGGTGACGGACAGCCGCGCGCACCAAGCGCGTGGTCTAGAATTTTCCTCCCAGGTTCTACCGTTGCGCTCCTTCGTGGCAATCCTCTCCTCTTTTTTCAGGTAGTTAATGACACGAAGCACCTCATTCTTCCCCGCATCTCTCCCGCCGGCACAACTTGTAAAATACCGTACTGTACAGTAGCTCATATCAAAATAAAAATTTGAAAGAGCCCGTCCCTCCCCTCCTCCTCTCTACCGTTTCCTTGCCGTCGAGCCCGCCTTCCTCTCTCACGTGCCCTAGTTTCCTCTGACCCGCTCCTCCCACCCTCTTCCTCTCGACTCCATATTGAGGCTGAAGGAGGCAAAATCCAGTCACAAAATGGAGGTAACGATGCTCGGCGTCGCGCGGGAACAGCGGCGGGCCATGGGCTTTGGCAGCAGCGGACCCCAGAGATGGCTAGGCGCGGCAGACGAAGCAACGAGCAGGGAGGCCAGGCGGGGAGGAGTGGGCTCTTGACCGGCTCTCGAGCTGGCTCGGTTCTTTGCTTTTCCCTCCCCCCCCCCAAGCTTAACCACACGACGTCTCCGAAATGGCGCAACGGGCTGGAGGGGGTGGGTGAGGAGGCTTGGAGCGGGAAAGGCGGCTGCTTCGGTCGCCATTGTGACCCCCGCGCGGGGGAGAGAGGCTGAACTGCAGCGAGAGCAACCGCAGTAGAGCCGGGAGTGGGGAGGAGAGAGAATCGTTAGCGTGGCCCGTTAGGTAAATCCCAGGCAGCCGGCCCAGTTTTCCTTGGAAGGGACGAGAAGGTTAACGGAGGATACAGCGCGCGCAATAGAGACGCGCGCACACGCAGATCCCGGCGCCGCCGACTCGTAATTGTGCTTTGGTTTAAACCCTTAGAAAAATGCTCCCTTTTTTCCAACGGTGTGTGTTGTATTTTGCAATCCATGAGCAAATCCCATTGAGTAGGATCCCCAAGTATGAATTGTTGAACGCTGCTTCTGTAAACCTGGTCGTTGAGAAATAGTAATAAATTTTGCACCGTTAAGGTTTCTTGCCTGTGACGTCTACTACACCACCCCCACTGGTGTGATATTGTATGCACGTCGCCAGCTCACCGCAAAAAATAATAATAGCATAAGTGCTACGGTTAATTTTCTATTTACTTTTCTGATAGGAGTTGAATGGCTTCGATAGGAAAGCCATTGGGAGTTTTGATCATTCTTAAAAGTGGTGTTGGGTCACTTAATGCTTCTGTTTGGAATCAGTATTTTTTTCTTCTTGACTGAATTTTGCTGGTTCAGATAACCACCATATCTTCTATCTCAGGTTTAATGAATCTTTAGATTCTTGATTGACTAAGCATCCAAACCTAAGTTCTGTAATTACATTAAAATGAATAATCCTGTTATGTCTTTGAGTGCTCTTCACACTTGTAAGTACCACAGGGTGTGTATGCAAGATTGCACAGTGTGGAATAGATTAACTTTCTGGACCCTTTATTTCTGAATTATTTAATTTATCCTCATACTGTGAGATATAAGACCCCGAATAAATTTATACTCACAATACAAAGACAAGTCTGGTGCACAATTTCAAAGGTTTATTGAAGAAAATAAAAGGCAGTTGCAAGCGCAGCCTCCAAGACCCTTCCCAAGTGGATTGAGTACAAGGAGAGCAAAACACCCCACGCCTAAGAGGCCCTCCCTACACCACCTTACTTTCCACATTCTAAGATGAGCTAAACCAGAGGCTTAAGGGTCAACATGACATTGTTTTCTGTGCCTCTGTCTTATATTGTTTCACTACTGGGCTTTACCTTGAGAAGATGTCCTTTATCTAATTGTTGCCTAGCCCTGGGCAGATCTTCCTGTTTTCCAGGAAGATTGTAACAATGCATCTTGTCACTGAACACATTTTAGGTTTTAGGGTAGGGTTTTTTATATGTAACAGTAAAGAGGAATCTTCTAGCTTAACCATACTTAAACTACATAAAATCCTATTATAAAAGAGTAACTTGTAATACTTTTCTATCAATACCATAGTCACAATTTTAAACTTTTTTTTTGCCTCTGCCACATAAATTGTCAAACTAATATTCAGTTTTTAGGAAATCATTAACCTATGCACATCTAAATTGCAGGAGGAACAGACAGCTATGATTGTATGTCACCAACTTATTTGGAAAAATGTGCCACTCAGTTGAGTTCCAAGTAGCCTGAAATATATGTGATTGAACCTAAAACACTTCGTTCTGCCGGGGGGGATCATAATTTGGGGCATAAAATGTAGAAATTATGTTTTGATTGTGAAATGATTCAACTAGAGAACAGTCTTGTTCAAAAGGAACTCAAGGTTATAAGATTACTTTAGTATTATATTTTTAATGCTGAAGATCAGTGATCCTAAGGGTCATATTATCTAGCTGCTTTTTTCTGTGGGACTCTGCTGGGGCTTGCTACTGTGTGTTTTTAAGCTTGCATTCTCTATCTTTGCTTTTCCAAATTGTAATTTGGAAACATGTCAGCAGCTGATGCATCTGTGTCACCTATAGTTTTGAAAGAAAAAACAGAAGGGGCCTTTCTTGTACTTCTTGTTTGATTTTTCTTTTTTTCTGGCCTTGTAGAAGGGAGAGTTTTCTATTTGTATTAGCCCACAGTTTTAAAATTCCATCTACCTATTTTTAAGTGGGCAGGTATAATATGAAGGCAAACGGATGCAGAGATTGTCCAAGTTATGTCTCATTTTAATCTTTTTATTTAAAAAAAAGTTTTGTATGCATTTCAGAATCTTAGCAAGAAAAGAGATGAAAGAAAGTATACAAAAGTATATTGAAACCCAATAATATTTTTAATTGGAGAGGGTGTGGGTTTTTTTGTGATAATCTATACCAGCCTCAATTCTACTTGTAATTCAATTTCTTCAGGATTGTAAGCAATTCTTTTAGCTGAATGCAATTTTATCAATTTTAGATTCAGCTCTCTCAAAGCTATAGTCTTGGGATAATGTATTTATTGTACAGTTTTATAACCCTTCCCAGATAATAGAAATATCTCTGATGGACATTAGAAACATTCAAACTTGGTTAAAAGAATGATATGAGGTAGGACAGCTCTACAAAATACCAGAAAAAATGTTCAAACCTCTGAAGGCAAGGAGTTCCAAAGGACAGAGATTGTAACAAAGATCTTGACCTTATCTCAGTGGTGATGCAGTAGTTAAAAGGCAGTATTGCAGGCTAATTCTGCTGACTGCCCACAGCCAGCAGTTCAAGTCTCACCGTCTCAAGGTTGACTCAGTCTTCCATCCTTCTGAGGTCGGTAAAATAGAACCCAGATTGTTGGGTGCAATATGCTGACTCTGTAAACCACTTTGAGAGGGCTGTAAAGCACTGTGAAGTGGTATATAAATTGTATTGCTATTGCTATCTCCATCACTTCACATAGAGTGAAGGCTTTTTTTGAGATATTCTTACCCAACTGTTAGGTTCACCTTTCTCAAGGCAATACCTAATAACTTGGTGCAGTGGAAGTGCTGTTTTTAAATGTGAAACATGTTTAATAATTTGTTACTACTTAATTATTTTGGCCATAGTGAAATACTAGTGTCCAATTACAGCTGCATTTAAATGGTGCATTTTTAATTAATATATGTCTGAGCAAGGTCTTGAGTACTTTACATGCACAAGCTTGATTTAAGACATTCTGAAGGAAAACAGTGAGAAGCCTGTTTTCCAAATGCTCAAGATAGTAGCTTTCAAAGCATTTGCTATAGCAAAAGCCTTTAAGTATTAATAACCCCTCCCAGATCTAAAGATCTAAAACAGCACAGCCAAGAGGAATATCCAGGGAATAGGGTGTTTATAAACTGAGTACATTGGAGATGGTATTGATTCTCTCTCCCCTACTGGGATTTGCTTCTTTAGTCCATATGATGAATGCAAATAAATATAGTATCTATTTAGAAATAATTTTAATCTATTCTTACTGCATAGTTTTGAATACTGTTTAATTGGCTAGCAGTTCATTTTGCTATCCTTATAGCATATCATGATGAACATGCTTGTTTTTTTCAATTCATACTCTGTTTTTATTTTAAAAATACATTACATGAGTTGATAATAGAAACCTATCCTTTTTTACTTATTTACTTATTCTCTCATACAGTAACATTACTTACACTAAAGTGGCTCCAACATATTGTCCATTGAAAATTAAGGCCCCTTTATTTGGTATGAGAGTAAGGAGAAAACTCACAGGAACTCCTACTACTTGTTACCTAGGTTAAAAGGAGCAACTGAGTCAGAACACACTCCCAAAATGGCGTGTAAAGAGGAGAGAGAGGCTGAAGATTACAAGAGAAGGGGAAGAAGATCCTCACAGGTGGAATATTTTTATGATTTTTAGCTTTTTTTTTTACTTGAGTTAACTGAAGTCAGTTTTTGCTTGCTGCTGCTTTGATAGGTCTGTGTGGCTCAGATTTCACATTGCACTACTCTGTTCTGCTTCGCTTTTGAAAATACATTATTCCTTCCTTTTCCCAGTATAAAGGTTTACAGTAAGTGCACTATTATGTGCATAATTCTATAAATTTATGTTACTGTAAAGGGAATAATTTGAAAACTAATAATATCTAAATAAATCTTAAAATTGTAGTTAAATTATCAAAGTCCAAAACCAGGCAATTATTGGTGGTTCTGTCTGCTTGAATGGGCATGTCTGGTTGACTAAAATCCATGTTGCATTGAGGAGGTAACTACAGGTACTCCCCAACTTACAACAGTTCATTTGGTGAACGTTGAAAGCTACAAAGGTACTGAAAAAGTAACTTATGACCATTTTCACAGTTTTGATTGTTGCAGCATCCCCCTGATCATGTGATCAAAATTCAGGTGCTTGACAAATTGACTCATATTTATGATGGTTGCAGTATTCTGGGGTCATGGTGATCACCTTTTGCAACCTTTGACAAGCAGTTAATGGAGAAGGCAGATTCACTTAAACAACCATGGTGGCAAGAAATGTGGCAAGAAAGGTCGTAAAATGTAGGAAAACTCACTTAACAAATGTTTCGCTTAGCAACAAATTTTGGGCTCAGTTATCATAAGTCAAGGATTACCTGTATTGCTGCTGTTTGAACGGTATTGTTCCATTAAAAACTAGAACATTGAGAATTGAAAATTTACATTATTTTAAAAAAGAACATTGTGTCTGTTTCATATAGTAAAAAAAACTGAATCCAGACTCAAGAGTTGCGTCATTCAAAATTAGGTCATATACAGCTATGAATTGATAGATCAGCTTTACTTGAATAAATACCTGAATATTTGGGTTATGTAATATTTACATATGTTCAGCAGTTAAGCTGTTTTTGAGGCCATCTGTTGAAAATTAACTATAGAAATTGTAATTATTAACAATATTTAAGTAAATACTTCAACATATTAGAAGTAATCAATATATGCTTTAAACAATAGAACTTTAAACTCCTATAATTGAAAAATTCCTCCTTGTATTCATTACGATTTCTAACTTATAGTTATAAGGAACTGCAAGAGCTTGCTACTGTCCACAGACAGATGGCTTGTATAACCTGCATAAATGTATCTTAGGGAGAATTAGAATGATACAGTGGTAGTTCTTGGAAAAAATTGTAACAGTCCAGACTTACTTTTAGTTTATTTAGTGGAACCTTTATTTCCCCTGTAGTGTTGAACTGAATAGAGATTATAGAAACAGAAAATGGATGGCAGAAAAAGACTTAGTGGTCCGTGGCCTTTTCCATCTCTTAAAAAAAGAGATTGTTGGGACTAGAAATTTTGTAAGAAGAGGCTTTAGAATTAAGAGTTATGGAGACTTTACTGCTTTACAATAGGTGATATGTTCTTGTTCTTTTGTCAGGGAAAGATTAAAGTGTACCAGCAGTATTCCACTCATTATAAATACAGCTATCCAAAGGAGAAGTATAGGCTAACTGTTTTGTCACTATAGCCATTGATTACAATTTCCATTTGAAAACACTATAGGAGATCAGAATAAATATTTCAGCTAGGTTATTAAGGCCAATCACAATTTAATGTTTCCATTATTCAGATACTAATCAAAACTCCCTTGAAGTCAGCTGCTGCTATAAAATTCAAATAGTTTTACAACTCAAATGCAGGTATTCTTTTTCCTATTCCATGTGCCTTTATCATTATTAGACACACCCTACTTGATTCACTGACAAAATGACTGTCAGTTAAATAACTTCCTTTCTTTGCAATCTTGGAATTTGACTTTAGCCTTTTAAAATGTGTTGTTGCTGAGGCAGGAAAAAAATGGTGATGTGTTTGTTTTAAGAATCGCCAGTTAATCTGATTAATTCAAAAATGTATAACTTCTAATAAATGCAAATTAAATTTAATGATACCAAATTTATGTTCCTCTTAGTGAATTGTTTCAAATGAAGAGTTGCTAAACAGGGAAGTGACAATGTTAATATGAAAAATAGAGATATTTTTAGTCACTCCATTTCCTGGATTTATCAGTTTGTAACTAGTAGTGATATGTTTGGAAAGAAAATGTATTGAACTCTGCACGCATTCTCTTCAAGTTCTGTTGTTCCATTCTGGCCACATGAGACTGTTTTCAGAGAGAAGGATCCATAACTGTTCACCTGTTCTGAATTCTATTAGTCTAGAATTTGGAGCATATCCAGAAGTTCTGGATAGTGGAAACAAGATTTTCAAATTGAGAGATTGGACTAGGAAACAGCAAGGAGAGAGAATAATTTTGACTCCTTCTGTTTTCTAGTGATATCTAGAAAAGAAGACCAGATTCTTTGAACACTCAACCTAGTATTTAAAGAAGTGTGGTCCCCAATCCTTTTGGCAGCCTGGCACTGGCTAGTTGCCCTCAAATAAAAGGATGTGTAGCTTCTGTCTCTTTTAGACTTTAGAGAGAGAGAGACAGACACAGAGAGAAAGAGAGAGAGAAACTTCCCTCTATGGCTGGTTGGTTGCCATCCATCCATCTAAATTAATACGGAAGATCGAAGTCAATGATGGTAACCGTTTGGGCTTGACATGTCAAAAATTCAGAAAATGTCTCTACTGACATGGTCTCCATTCACGAACAAAAGAAATAATTCTGTATCTCTCCCTTATCTAGGCTGCCCTGAATAGCAGTACTTGGCAGCACCAAGACTAGGCCTGAAGTAGAAGCCCAGGTCTTGTCTTGAACCCTTGCACCACTGCTGCCACTTAAAAAAGCTGCCTTATCCCATTCTCTAAGCATCACAAGCTTTGGAGAATGTGTGATTGCCCCATGGCCCAACACCCTCCAAGAATTGCCATGCACCCTTTACTTTCAGGTGTGTTTTCTTTCTGTTGACAGGCCCCTGCAGCCTATAGGTTGCATAACACCTTGATTTGTGAAGCAGCTTCATAGAATGCTCTTCCACTGCCTCCAAAAACGGTCTGAAAGCACGCCTTGTTTTTGCATGATTTTTAGAGGCTCTGGAGACTGCACAAGAGCATACGTGTCCTCTGTGGTCTCTGAAAATTGTATGAGAATAGGTTATGTTTTCAAGAATAGTTGTTCTCATCTGTTGGTGAACATTAGTGTGTCACCCAAAACAATCTGGCATATCACCTTTGACATGTATGTCATAGATTCTCCATCTCTGATCTAAGTACTGTAGTTTGTTTTTTTCAGTCCAGGGCATTGCGTCCAAAGTTGGCACCAATCACTTGGTTCTAGACCAAGAAAAGTCTGTAGAGCATAAATATTTTACTCCGCGCATGGGTTGTCTGGAAGCTCAAAATCATATAGCAATGGTGAAATTTTCTTTGGAACTATTTTTCCTGTGTTTCCCTTTCATCTTGCTTTCTGTCCTATCAGCCTACCTGGCGGTTCCAGTTTTGGTTCTTCGTGTCATCAGCAGGCAGATAGATTACTAAGTGACTTGCGAAGATGGCTCAGAAGCAGAAAGTGCACAAGCGGGTACTACAGGGGAGAAGTGAAGGTGTGGCTGGCACTCCTTTTCCACTTTTTCCTCCTTTGCAGAGTCTCTACGCTCCTCCACAGCATGGCTTGTGCAAAACTGTCTTTGCTTTTTTCCGCAATACTACTTTGTTCAACATTGGTTTCTCTGCAGTGGCACAGCTACTTGGTGATGTGGGAGAGACTCAACACTCACACTGTGCAGGACAAGTGAGCTCCGCAGAAGAGAAGACGGGGGGTGGGGGTGGAATGCTCGTGACTCTTTTATCTGGGACAGATGCACACATTGGGACAGGAATAAAAGCTGAAACAGCATCTGATGTGTGAGCCATGATGGGCCTTACAGAAGAAGTCTGCAGGCCATAAATGTGAGATCCCTGGATTAGTATGACTAGAATCCAATAGCTTTTAATTTTGTTAGAATATTTTGAACAAAATAGTATGAACTGTACAAAAGAAAAAGAAAAACTGGAATTATACTAAATTTTGTTTAAAAGATTATTAAAATTTTCTAAATATGGTCCTTTAATCATATCTAGATAGAATGTAATGAAATTCTAACAGTAATAGCCCTTTCCATAGAAATTATATATATAATTTTAATTTATATTTATATGTATATGTTTTCGTAGATTTTCACGG